>JAEQML010078416.1:0-12449 GCA_016904865.1 Pissodes strobi | reverse complement strand
TGACCATGTCTTCAATAGGACGTTGCCATGACAACTTCTATAAACCACTCTTAAAATAAACCGGACAAAAATTGAAATTGCCAAATTTTTTTAAACATTTCGCTCTCGCTCTAATAATTATTGTAATGACAGGAAAACAATTGAAATTATTTTCGTCAAAATGGCAAATTATGCTTTTATTTATCGTATAGCAACGTTGCCAAGTTCATAAATATTCTTATGATATACTATAATTTTGTGATTATAAATCAATCAGCATAGTCAACCTTAATGCATTTTCTACAGCTTTCCCAGATGTGACAACTTTGCTTTTCCGAGAACAAATACTTATATCATCTTTAAATGATCCATTTTCAATTTATTAAAACACTACAGAATCTGTGTGTGACTATACATAATAAATTAAAACAAATGTATGAACAATGTTGCCACGTCTCTAAATTATTTTAGTATTATTATACATGTTGTGATTTTAGTTTCAATCTTAGTATTATCTTGTAATACAGAATATGGTATTGAATTAAAATCCTAAAGAGTAATTGGGCATGCTAGATTAGAAATAATGGTATTGGCAACGTTGCCACCACACCACATTTTCATGTTTTAAATGAAACATCTCAAATATTTTCATTTGAATTATGCATGTCAGTTACTGGAACACCACGTAATCTGATACTAAATTTAGACATCAAGGTGTAATTAGGCATGATAGATTCAAATAATCATCCAACCACGTTGCCACATCTTTACCTATACTCTATGACCAATACATTTTTTAAGATCAGAGTTGATTGGCTGCACTTTTTAAATACGAAAACACTTCAGTTAGAGGATCGATGTGACAACATTGTAGAAGGAACATTGTGACAAAGAGGGGACTATAAAACCCCTTTCTCGCCCACGTAATTCGTAAAGAGAGTAAATAAGGCCCCCCGATGCAGACGAGACGATTGTTTACCGAAGACAGAGCAAAAGAAATGGAATGTTTTATCATTTGGCTTAGATGTCAAGGGCGTAGATACGGGAGGGTTGCTAACCCATAAAATTTTAAATTATCGACATAAAGTGCTTGTTTAACTGTTTCGAAAATGCCTCTTTAGATTTGGTTGTTGAAATACTTATACTTGATTAACCCCGCCCTGAAGATAACCTTGTACAGGTCGAAACGTCGACATAATAGGAAACAACATCACAGGCCCAAGTTTTTCAAAATAAATTATTAGTGAAGTTACACCTACTTTATAGGTCCGAGCATGCAGAATTGTGGCTACTTATTCTGTACAGGGTGGCCCACTTATTGCGAGATGACTACGGGGTGTACCAAAAAAAGTTTAATACAAAAGTTGTTTGGATTCACTTAAACTTTTAAAATATTATATTCTTATATATACAGGGTGTTTGTATTTTCGTGGACAAGTATCAACTTTCTTATTTTAAATAGAATGCCCTATACCTAAGTCTAACCGTTTTTGACATATTTTGAATATGTTAATTTTTGATCACCCTGTATTTATTTATTATAAAAATGCCAACACAGAATACTAAAGTAGATCCCTTTCTACAAGGAAACCAACTTCGATTAAATAATAAAAATCTTTTATTAGGAGAAATTGATAGTAATATTTAGACCTACAAACGTCATTTTTGACATAAAATTCAAAATATGTCAAAAACTGTTAAACTTAGGTATAGGATAATATATATTAAATATATCTAGAATTTTCTGGGGAATTCAAAAATGCCTTAATATACAGGGCATTCTATTTAAAATCAGGAAGTTGATACTAATCCACGAAAATACGAACACCCTGTATATATAAAAATACAATATTTTAAAAATTTAGGTAAATCCAAACAGCTTT
The DNA here is from genome assembly GCA_016904865.1 of Pissodes strobi. Lineage (NCBI taxonomy): Eukaryota > Metazoa > Arthropoda > Insecta > Coleoptera > Curculionidae > Pissodes > Pissodes strobi. The sequence goes on along the minus strand of JAEQML010078416.1, from coordinate 10,587 downwards.
TATTTTCAACTTTTTTTGGTACACCCCGTAGATTCAGAGATAAGGTCCCATTCCATAATAAACAGGCCACCCTGTACAAGATTTTTGCCTATGTTTAAATGTGTAATTTTTAGGGGAATCGCTCTGCTTCCTTGAATTTGAAATTCTTCGTCGATTTACTATTACAGTTATATGGGTAACGACCCCTCTGGTGGATAAGCTATCCCCTCGCATCATCCCCAAAAATCAAACAAAAATACTGCGGAGGGGTCCTCGCTGTACCTGTCTGGGTCATTGTACCGCGTCGGCGGCGGCACCCACGCCCCTCCTCCGTCTCTGGCGTCTGGATGCCGACGCTGCTGCCGGGGGAGTTGTCATGGAAACGGGAATAAGCGTCCGTCTGCAGGGTTGCCATAATCACACAAGCTTCTGCAGATTAATATTACAATCTGTATGTTTCAATCTTTAACTTCTAGATTATTACTGGAAGCAAAGAATCACATTTGCTATGCACGTGTCTACGTCCAAAGGAGTCAGAACACAAGACACATTAAATGGGTATGAGAAGAGGGACCTCAAGGAAGGAGGCCGCTGGGAAGACCCAAGTTGAGATGGCCGGAAAACGTAAGGAAGGACCTCTGAACTCTGGGAGTCGAACTAAATAGATAGCAGGAGCATTTAAAAATCCTTTACACAAATAGTGCACTATGTAAAAATCGACCTCTCCTATTGATCGATCCATCTCGTATTACGATATGTCTGCGTGATGCAATCAATTTCTATCAAGAGCTCTTGTGGTGTAGAGGTTTATACAGCTGGGTCTCACCTGGACCGCCGAGGTTGGAACCCCGTTGCTATTTTTTTTTTTTAATTATGTTTCTAAACAGTTTTTTTTTCTTGATTTTGGGTATGTCCTGGGTTAGTTTGGGTTAGCACCTGGTTAGTTTCCTTTTCTTGAGCCTCCGTAGCGAGCGAAGCGAGCGGAGGGCCATGCGGATCGACCAATAGGTAAGGCCGATTTTTATATAGTGCGCTATTTGTGTAAAGGATCTTATAATGCATAGCAGGAAACCGCAAAAGACCGTGATAGATGGAGGGAAGTGGTGCAGGCAGCTAAAATCCACCCTGGGTTTTAATGCTATATATATGATGCTGATGATGATGTATATGTGTTAGAAAACTATTACGCTTTAAAGATGCTGGAAGTCACATATATTAAATTGGAAGTTTTCTCAGTAAGATTTGAATTTTCTATGAAGTTTGGCAACATAGGTGACGCATACACTTCGGGCTCGGGCCCCCTTATAATTAAGGGTGCGTCGCCACCCCTAGTGCACTTGCTACCAGGCGGGCGGCGCGGCGTCCGTCGTTGTGGACGAAATGCAATCGATTCATACAACTTTTATGCATGTGTGTCTGGGGCTGGGGCGCTACCCTCATGCATGACTAGTCCTATTAATATGTGTCAGTGACGTTTTAGGGTTTTTTTTTAATATTATTATACCAACATGCATTTTTATTACTGATCAATATTATTTCCTTCGCCATCGTGTCGAGAATGTTGCGCATCGTTCGATTACTTTTGCTTTGGTGCTGATAACTAGCTTTCCATGACGACTATTGTTAAAGACAGTTCCCCTCTTGACAAACTTACTAAAGAGGCTAAAATATTTCAACATTTAAATAGGTAGATGAGTTAGTTTAATTAATAATAAATTAATTAATTTATTAAAACAACAACCCAAACAACAATTTTGTAGAACACATTGTAGAACTTTGGTAGGAACAAAGTAACAAAGTATTTATTTGAAAGTTTGTGGAATATAAATTATACAGATCAGGCGACATATTTTATCGGAATTGCTCCCCTATTCTGATTTAAATTTCATTTTTAAAGATTACAAGTTGAGATTTGCTTTAAAGTTGGGGCTACTGGAGCCATTTTTCAAAAAATTAAAATGGCCGCTCACCGCCCAATGACAAACTTCAAACTGTCGTCATTAATGCCAATGTCATATTACCTGCCCTTTATAGGGAAAAGCCACTGTAATATTAATTACCCCCCTTTAATTGTTAAATAAAAATCATGCTTCATTCAGCATATGGCAGGCAATATTAAAAGAGTTAAATTTTGAAGTAAGTCATTTCACACACAAAATGGCTTTTATGGCGCCAACATTAAAGCAAATGCTAATTTCTGACATTCGCGTCTATACACAGGAATATTACTTTGGCTCCCTGGCTTCCGCATGCGCAGAATACGAGTGACGAATCAATCAACGCCACCTACACTACAAATACCTCAATTACCAATGTCTTTACGATGCAGCGCGTTCTTTCCGAGTGGCCTGGTGGTGTAGTGGTTAGAGCATTTGCTTGTCATGTGGGCGACATGGGTTCGATTCCCGTTGGTGGCAATGCGTTTTTCTTTCTACCTTTTTTAAGATTATGTTTGCTTTTTTTTAATTTGGTTTAGCCTGGGTTAGTTTCAGTTAGTTGGGTTAGTTAGATTATGTTTGCTTTTTTTTTTTAATTTGGGTTAGCTTGGGTTAGTTTCAGTTAGTTGGGTTAGTATGATTATGTTTGCTTTTTTTAATTTGGGTTAGTTTGGGTTAGTTTCAGTTAGTTTTGTTTGGTTGCGCCCCGGAACGAGCGAAGCGAGCGGAGGGCCATGCGTGAAGTCCTAGACACTTGTAAACGAACGCTGAGTACTCTGCACATGCGGAAGCCAGGGAGCCAAAGTAATATTCCTGTGTGTAGACACGAGTATTTCTGACCCATCAAAGCAGAATACAATACTAGGTGCTCTTTAAAATTATTTTCAATGTTCCCAACAGCACCAACTAACAAGAATCAAAGTTACAAGGGATTACATTGAACATTGAATCTGGGTCATCCTGTATAGGACATTTTGGTTTATAGAAATTTTGGATTTATTTTAGTCTAGAATGACTCTGTGTGGTGTGAAACTTCATATTAAAAATAAATAAAATTAAAAAAAAGGAAAACAACAGGCATCGATCCAGATACTTTTCTCACCCTAAGCAAGCACCCTACCTATCCGAGTATAACAAAGAGCTTCGAAATGAAGAACTTTTTAGTATATTAAGTATCAAAAACAGTAAGGACAGTTTACCGATCGACGACAACGTTTGGCGACTGAGCGAAGCGAAGTCGCCAATATTGGAGGAGATCGGTAAACTCCTAACTGTTCGAGATGCTTATACTATTTTTTGTACGCCCATTATGAACACAAAGACATTAACTAAGCAAATATCTTGAAAATGGTAAAAATTGTGTTTTGGGTAATTATTTCTGCCATGTAGATCCACTAAACCTTAAATGGGTTCTGTTGTTACTATGGATACGTTTGTAATTTTACTTTTTAATGTCATGTCACGATATTTGACAAACGCGTGACTATTATTATATCAGTAGTGTTTTAGAAGTATGAGTGAGTCTGAGAACGATAATTCTGATATTGAAGAGGCATGGGAAATAGGGTGCGGGTATATAACACTTTAGGGCAACTAAAAATAGCAATTTTTCTATAAAAATTTCTTAATATCTGCTTTGAATCTGTATTTTTGTATACAATAGAGTGAGGATATCTATTATTTTTAGTGTTTTTCTAAGAAATACAGCGCCCATAGGTCAACCACTAACGTTTACGTACGCCAAATTTTCGACCTTCGGCCCTGCACATTTGGCACCAGCTCAGTGTTGTTTTAATATTTCACTTCATGCGTGACCCTTCGCTCGCTTCGGGGGCTCCAGAAAAAGAAACTAACCAAGTGCTAACCCAAACTAACCCAAGGCAATCCCCAAAATCAAGGAAAAACAACTTTGAAAAATATATGCCTGGAGGCTCATAATTGGCGTACTTAGACGCGAATCGGTCAATTTGGCAACATCATAACCCAAGTGTCATGTGCATACGCTCAATCGCCTACGTTACCTGATATTCCTACGCGAAACAGCGAATCATTTGCTCAAATGGGGTCTGGTTAAGACAAGGTAATGTCTTAATAATATTTTTTTTTTGAAAAACTTTGGTATCAATCGATTCGTTTTTTATTTTCTTTCCAAAAAAGCGACGATCATTGAGATATTATCACGTTTTTTTGGTAAAAAATTTGATATTAAATGTTCGTAATGTCGGTGCCATAAGCCATATTTCCATTACAGACGCAACGTTTTTAAAGCAATTTAAGCATCAAGAGTAGGCTTTGCACAATACGAGGCAAAATGTCAAAGTTAACAAAAGCCAAATTTAAAACCGTTAATGTCAATTTGTTGACAGCATTTCGAAAGCTTTTTAAAGATCGTGATCGAAACGCAATAAAAATGGATATTCAAGGTTCATTCGAGCTATATAAAATCGTATTAAATTATAATGATGCAGAACTATACGACTTTTTAGTATTTAGCGCTTCGTGCAAGCCATTATTCATGCAAGTGCGTATTGCCTTAAACGAGACGAAACTAACCCAAAGCTAACCAAGCTAGCCGAAATTATTTCTCATAGGTTTGCATAAAGAATGGCTTGCGCTTCGCGCAAGCCATCTTCATGCAAGTGCGTAATGTCTTCAAGGAGACGAAACTAACCCAAAGCTAACCCAAACTAACCAAAGCTAACCCAAACTAACCCAAACTAACCCAAGCTAACCGAAGTTGTCTCTCCTAGGTTTGCATGAAGAATGACTTCGTGCAAGTGCGTAGTGCCTAAAACGAGACGAAACTAACCCAAGCTAATCCAAACTAACCCAAGCTAACCCAAACTGGCGGTAGCGCAAGTCATTCTTCATGCAAGTGCGTATGCCTAAAACGAGACGAAACTAACCCAAGCTAACCCAAACTAATCCGGAATTGTTTCTCATAGGTTTGCATGAGGAATAAATGACATAAAGAATGGCTTGCGCGAGGCGCGAGCCATTCTTTATGCAAGTGCGTAGTGCCTTAAACGAGACGAAACTAACCCAAGCTAATCCAAACTAACGCAAGCTAACCCAAACTGGCGGTAGCGCAAGTCATTCTTCATGCAAGTGCGTATGCCTAAAACGAGACGAAACTAACCCAAGCTAACCCAAACTAGCCCGGAATTATTTCTCATAGGTTTGCATGAGGAATAAATGGCATGAAGAATGGCTTGCGCCAGGCGCAAGCCATTCTTTACGCAAGTGCGTAGTGCCTTAAACGAGACGAAACTAACCCAAAGCTAACCCAAACTAACTTAAGCTAACCCAAGCTAACCAAAATTGTTTCCCGTAGGTTTGCATGAAGAATGGCTTGCGCTTTGCGCAAGCCATTATTCATGCAAATGCGTAGTACCTAAACCGAGACGAAAATAACCCAAAGCTAACCCGAACTAACTCAGAGTAGTTCAGACTATGTCGTAGGTAACGCGGAGTAGCTTGGAGTAGGTCGTAGGTAATGCGGAGTGGTTCGGAGTAGGTCGTAAGTAGCTTGAAGTAGGTCGTAAGTAACGCGGAGTGCCTCGGAGTAGCTTGGATCAGGTAATAAGTAGCTCAGAGTAGTTTGTAGAGCGCTCGAACTAGGGCGTAGGTAGTTGCGGAGTGGCTCGGACTAGCTTGGAGTAGGTCTTAAGTAGCGCGGAGTGACTCAGACTAGCTTGAAGTAAATTGTAAGTCCCGCGGAGTGGCTCAGAGTAGGTCATAAGTAGCTCAGACTAATTTGGAGTAGGTCGTAGGTATCGCGGAGTAGCTTGGAGTAGGTCGTAAATAGCGCGGAGTTACTCAGACTAGCTTGGAGTAGGTCATAAGCAACTCAGACCAGTTTGGAGTAGGGTGTAGATAACTGAGACTAGGTTGGAGTAGGTCGTAGGTAGCGCGTAGTGGCTCGGAGTTGGTGGTAAGTAGCGCGTAGTTGTTCGAAGAAGCTAGGAGGAGGTCTTAAGTAACTCAGAGTAGCTCGGAGTAGGTCGTAAAGTTGTTTATATTTACATAAACAATGGTCGTAGGTAGCTCGAAGTGTAGTTCATAATAAGTCGTAAGTAGTTTGGGTTAGTTTGAGTTATTACTCACTTCTCTCGCTCGAATAGCAAACACAACAACCTACCCAAACTAACCAAAACTAAGTAAATAAATAAATTATTTCATAAATAATCTGATTTCATTAAATTAATTTGAGTTAGTTTCTGCTCGTTTTACTCCCAGAATGTGCGGAGGCCAACGCATGAAATGTAGCGCGCTTATTTGGCTTACTTTGGATTGGCTAAAAGTCGAGTAAAAGGGCGATCACTTTATGTTATTTTCAATAAGAGAAGTGTGCAATGTTTGGCAACCTTGACCGAGACCTCCGTGCCAGTGTATCAAATATCATTATTTCACGTTTTAAAATTTTTAAATATGCTTACTTCAGGTTTAATTTCGATTTTCACCTTCGCAAGTAGTAAGGTGTTTTAGTGATTTTACACAAGTTTAAACTTAAAACTTGAACTTTGGATACTCAAATTTGGTGGTTCCTCAAATTTTCTTGGCTTTATCTCAACCAGAATCGCTTAAACTACTCTAGACACCCTCTTGAGAACAAAAGAAAATTTACAAGGCGCACAACCTATAAATTATTATCTTTTCAACCAGATCCCATGTAAGTTGTAATAATTTAAAATTTTTAATAATTTGTATATAAAAATATTCACAAAATGAATGATAGTTATATTTATTAAAAAATGTTGAGTTTTTTGTCAAATTTGACATTTGAAAAATACTACTTGATGCTTAAATTCTCTTTAAAAACGTCACTTCTGACATAAAAGTATGGCTTATTGCACCGACATTACGAACATTTAATATCATATTTTTACCAAAAAATCGTGATATCTCAATGATCCTCAAGTGATATGTCACCTAGGGTGCTCTTCAATAATTCCGGAGAAATCAAAAAATCGTTATGAAAAGACGTATAAAGTTTTCAAAAAGTGATTTGAAGACAATCATGGAAAGAGCTTAAACGAAAAACTCCTGTTGGCATACTTGGTTCAAAGAAATAGAAAACTGGCGTCCCTAGAAAAAAAACGAAACATTTTTTAAAAATAGTCTAGTTTTTACAAAATACTGATGTTTCAAGAAAGGATCATCTAAAGATGATGCATTTTTTCGACAAATTATATATATTTTACTTACCGTTCAGCTGAACGGTAAGTAAATTACTTACCGTCGCTTTTTTGCTTAGTAACCAGTAAACTTAACCTACCGTTCTAAAACCAAGCACGGTAAACAATCCGAAATAGCATGGGCGTACAAAAAGGTCTTTTTCTGAAGGGTTAGATGAATTAGCACCGTCTATTCGTCTACAAATAGTGCTATCCAAGGAGCACCCAATCGGTCTACTACAGAATAGAGCCTAGGACGCCTGAAGAAAGTCTAAAGATTCTTCTAGAATCACACTTTCCCGGGTCAAGCATAATTGCTAAAGAAGAGCTGACACAAGAAGACGAGCCCACTGACACCGCTCAGCGGCCTACAAAAAGGGTAAAAGGTCCAGCCAACGAAATCTTTACAAAAAACACAATCAGCTGGGCAATACATAGCTTAAATCCCCGGGAGTAGATGGAATGTTTCCAGCCTTGTTACAACAGCACCTACTACCACACATTCAATCAATCTTCACAGCCAGCTTTGCATTGGGAGGGCTACATTACCAAAAACTGGAGGGAAGTTAAGGCCACAAGAGGAACCATTAGCTTAACCTACTTCCTTCTTAAAACGATGGAAAAGATTATCGATAGGCAAGTCAGCAGCAAGTTCCTTTCTAATGATCCACTGCATGCAAAACAATTCGCATACCAACCATCGAAATCTACCACCCATGCTCTTCAAAATCTCGTCCGCGATATAAAGAAAGCACTGGCTGAAAAAAGTGGTACTGCGTGTATTTCTAGACATAGAGGGTGCATTCGACAACACCTCACCTGAATTTATTTAGCGCGCCACAAGCCGCAGAGGAGTGGAATGGATAAAATCCATGCTAACCAGCCGTGAATTCACCGCGACCATTGGAAAAACAGCCATCACAGTCAAAATAATAAAGGAATGCCCTCAAAGAGGGGTCCTATTGCTCATGCTTTGGTCTTTAGTAGTTGAGGTTCTCCTGGTGAGACTGGCTGAAGCAGGCTGTGAAGTCCAAGGTTATGCAGAATAAAAGGCAAGCATGACAAAGTTCTCTCAGAACGTATGCAATGTGCACTCAACTTTGTCAGCACATGGTGTACACAAGAAAGACTAAATGTCAACCCAAGCAAAATTATAGTGATCCCATTCACAAAAAGGAGGAAGTTGAACCTTAAAGCACCCACATTGGCAGATACAACGGTAAAGCTTTCGAAAGAGGTTAAGTATCTTGGCATCGTCCTTGACCAAAGACTAACCTGGAACCGACACCTGGAAAGAACTATCCAACAAAACAACGGCAGCGTTTTGGCCCTGTCGACGACTCTTTGGTAAAACATGGGGGCTAAAACCTTCCATTATCTGGTGGTCCTATATCACTGTTGTTAAGCCTATTGTAACCTACGGCTACTTGGTGTGGTGGGTAAAAACAGAGGAAATAACAACACAGCGAAAGCTAACAAGAGTAGAAAGGCTTGCATGTCTGGGTATAACAGGGGCTATGAAAACGTGCCCCACAGCAGCTCTGTGGGGCACGTTTGCATAGAAAAAGTGGCTTAGACCAGTGCGTATAGAGACACTCAGACACTAAACCTGAAGTCAGGACACCTTAAAGATCTGAATTACATCCAGATAAAGGCGATGACCAAACCAACCGATACAATGGAAACAAAACTCCATTTTGATCGTTCATTTGAAGTGGTAATTGAAGACCGCAATACTACAGGGGAAATACTAAACTAGAGAGGGGATCACTTGTCTGGTACACAAATGGACCAAAGATGAAAGAAGGAGTTTGCGGACCTGATGGGTGTCGAATCTCTACACCTTTAGGAAACACTCCTACAATCTTTCAAGCTGAACTAAATGCTATCAGTATAGCCATCTCTGAATGTGCCTAAGAGGTGCAAACATTTATATCCTATCAGATAGTCAAGCAGCCTTAAAAGCTCTAGCATCTAGCAGAATCAACTTCCTGCTAATGGGGGATTGTCGGATGGCTGCAGATCGATTGGCAAACAGAAACAGACTCACCTTAATGTGGGTACCAGTTCACGAGAGTGTGGAGGGCAACGAAGCCGCTGACCTGCTCGCACGGAATGGTGCACATACTGCCTTTTGCGGACCTGAACCATTCTGTGTCATCACTCTTCTTCTTCTTCGTCGGCCTTATCCGTTTCGGATGTTGGCTATCATCATGGCAATGCGCACTTTGTTGGCTGCAGAGCGGAACAGTTCAATGGAAGTCACGCCAAACCACTTCCATAGGTTTGCGAGCCAGGAAATTCTCCTTCTACCTGGTCCCCTTCTTTCTTCCACTTTACCTTGCAGGAACAGCTGTAGTAGACGATACTTGACAGGGTTTCTCATGACATGGCCCGAATACTCAATGTTGCGTTGTTTTATAGTATTCATGAGGGTTAGTTGGCAGTTCATTCTTCGAAGTACCTCTTCGTTGGTGACTCGGTCAATCCAGGATAGATCCATAGTTCAAAACTCTTGATCCTTTTTTCTGTTGCTTCGGACAACGTCCAAGCCTCGACACCATACAACAATAGTGAGAAAATATAGCATTTTATCATTCTCTTCTTGAGCGTTATGCTGAGATCTCGACAGCAGAGGAATTGCTGCATTCGTGTGAACATTGTTCTAGCCTTTTCTATTCTACACTTTATTTCTTTGGAGTGGTCCCACGATTCACTGAGGCATCACTAGAGGACACGTAATGAATGAACTCAGATATTGGAAAAAGGCGGCCAAGCGACTCATCTTCCACTCGCCTAACTACACAAAAAGCTTCTCAAGCTACAAAAAAAAAATGAGATAAAACTGGTCATGGCCCCTGGAGGTACCACCTCAAGAAAATGGGGAAAACCACTGAGCAATAATGCAGATTCTGCCAAAGTATGGATGAAACGCAAGAGCACTTACTCTGCGAATGTCAGGCACTGACTCGCCAAAGGTCGAGTCATCTCGAAAATGCCCTTGTGGCTCCAGGGGATCTACAAGAGCTCAAACCTTGAATTATTCTGAGATTCTCGAAGGAGATATGGATTTTCGTGAAGGGTATACACAATACGACGTGTTGAAGGACAAATACTGCCAAGCGATCCCTCTACCTACCATACCAGACCATACCTACCCACCCTACCCATAATCTACCATCTCATTCCAACGCTTTTGTCGAAAATGAGTATAAGTATACGGGCCGGCATAATACATGTTTAATAGTTGTTTACTATATGTCTATAAATTTGACAGTTAAATAGACGATTACTCAAATCAAATTTTCCCTTCTAAAACTTTCTTGTAATTATGCTGTTTTGACTAATAATTATTTGCATTATAAGATCCTTTACACAAATAGTGCACTATATAAAAATCGGCCTTTCCCATTGGTTGATCCGCATGGCCCTCCGCTCGCTTCGCATGCTACAGGGGCTCAAGAAAAGGAAACTAACCAGGTGCTAACCCAATC
>JAEQML010078415.1:0-12449 GCA_016904865.1 Pissodes strobi | reverse complement strand
GGAATATTTCTCTAAAAAACCATGTGAAAACACATAGTACTACTGATAAAAAACACGAAGACGAATGTGTTGGGCTTAAATGTTCAGTGTCCCTTTAAAACAGTATACAAATGTAGTTTAGTATCTCATTCCATAATTCATATCAAATCAAGTCAAAAAAAGCTTTATTGTCATAAATAATACCTAATTGACAAAGCAAGTTAAACCTAATTTTTAAAACCGTATTTCTTGATCTCAAAGAGATTTATAATTTTAAAACACAGATACCAACGAACATTAACAAGATGTGACAATTCGATTTTGCCATGTCAAATATTTTTAAAATTTCATTTATATGCCGCATTTAGGGAAAAAAGATGCTGTATTTTGCACGCAACGGTTTATTAATTCTAAATTTATTAATTTGATTTGCTAACAATTCGTTTGAAAATGCCACTTTTCTAATATGAATTAACTATATTTTAAGTATAGGTTAGCTATATATTTGTATAAGCATTTATAACACGTTGTGACTTATTTATTTTAATTGATAAGCGATGCACCTTATTATTAAGATAACTTGGCTTGATTTGTATCATATTACCGTGGAACGATCAACGAACCGATTTATATTTTTAAGAATTCCGTTAGCCTGCAAATACGCTGCACTTGACTTGTTGATCCATATTTTAATTTTGTTGGCATATTTTATAACCTTTTGGGAACCCCTTGGTGGCAGAGCATCAATTACCGGCTTCCATTTCTAAAGATCGTTAGGTCGTTTTTGGACCTCTGCTTTAAATAGCTTTATCGCTTTATACGGCAGACTAGTTTTGTGAGGTTTATGCCAAATAATAGGGATGGGCTATCCATTCGTGTTTGTCGCTCTCGATTTAGATTTTTGAAGGTTTATCATTCTCGTAAGAGTATTTCCTAGCATTTCTTGAAAAATGTAATTTTAGCTCACTATTCGTGGCTTCCGCCGTCGTTTAGCATCCTAATAAACGAGGATTAAGGCGTTTATTGTCTTGGAATATTCCCCGTATCCAAATCGCTCGGCTTGTTTCAATCCATCCCTACTTAATCGAACGAAAGCAAAGGCAAACTGACTAAAATGATCGAGAGTTCCTTCTAAGATTCCCTTTCTAGGCGAGAAGAACGTTTGATAGTGCAGTCGTAGATACTCGATATTTTATTGTGATTCAATTATTCTACCCTTTCTTTGGAGATTTATTGTGTTGATTTTATGTTTGTGTTTTAACACGACCGATTAGTCGGGATCTAGATACGGCTGTATTAGGTAAGCATTTTCTCTGGATTTCTTTTTCTATTGCCTGTTAACGGATTTTTCTCATTATTTATTGAGGCTTCCCACGTTCGTCATACAAGACCGAGACCGTCGAATCCCTCGTACTTAGCCCTCACACACGGTCGAGGTAATTATTGCTCCCGTTTTGTCTAAATTAATGATTTAATTGCTAATTTGTGTTACCTTTTTTTTGTGAATATATATCGCCATTTGCTTTTCCGACTCACATGTTATCTTATCTCCTTCATTTTATCTAATCCGAATTTTTATTATAATGTAACTATTTTGATCATATGGGGAAGTTTATATAATCTTTTAGGGGTGATTCATCCCTATCTTTGTTATATTCAAGTTGTCTGTACCTTGGTACATCTTTTATTTGCCGATGGTCATTCAAAATTCATGGATAATTTTTTTTTGGGGGAATTTGTTTTATAAAGAAAATATATTCATGCGATGGGGGGGGGGGCTATGATTTTTATTGAAGTAAGGGGGCTTCGTTTAATGCGCACTGGATTATTTCAGGGCTTTCTCCGGAGTTCCACCACCTCTTTCTCGGAGGCCACGACCTTTATTGCCGCTAGAGTCACCCTGTTCTAGTGGGTTGGAAGCAGGCTTTACCAGCAGCACTTGTCTCGACCCAACGCTATCGAGACCTCGGCTAGATCTTCCTTCGGGGCCATCGAGAGCCAATTCCTGAGGTATCTATAAGTGCCCGGCGCCTCCACCATGCCTCATTAATTCTTAGGTTTGTCCATTCAATATAATCGCTCGTTTTCTCTCCTTAATATAAATCAAACATTGAACGCCGAGTTCGGAAGTAGCTCATTAATTTTATTTTCATTTATTTACTGGTTTATCGGACCAGTTAATCTGGTTGCTCTGAATTTTCTCTCTTTTTAATTAAGGTCAAGCGTTGGATCGATAATTTTATTCTTGTCATTCATTAATCGAGTGATATAACCGCTCTGAATTTTATCTTTATATAATATGAATCAAGCATCGACAGTCACGCTTTCAATAGCTTTATTCTAGTTTTGCTCCTTCATTTATTTATCGAGTCTTTTGATTTAATTATTGTGGCAGTTTACTGCTGCATATTATCATTGCTACATTCAAAATCGATGCAGCTATTAGCGCACGCATACCTAGTGGTAATTAGCTTAGTGAACGTCAAAGTGATCACTTTATAGTAGTATTTAAGGCATTTAGTTGTAAGGCATACAGAACCCCGTATTAACAACTGAATTCGGTCTCCGTACAATCTCCATATTGTACCGTAAACAGGAGTGACTATAACCCCTAGGGGTGAAAATGGCTAAAAATTGAAAATTTTTTAAAAATTCGTAACGTTAAAATTTAGACATTCTTAATTAAACAACTGATGGAAATTAATAATATATACCTGAAAATATAAAATGCAAGCGTTTTTACATATCTAACGTTTATCTTTTGTTTTTCGTAGTCAGTAGAAAAGAACATGAAAAATGGCCTAAAAAAGTACCCTAATAACTTTGTTCGTCACGCCGCGGTTTTTAACACCAAAAGAATTATGTTTATTTTTAAGGCATACCAGAAGGTTCTACTACCTATGTTACTCTAAATTTTGTTTGAAAACTTGGTGTTTTGAGATAAGATGAGACCATATTCACCCCTTACTATTTTTACATCCTTAGGGGTGACTCTGGCCACACGTAAAACGCTGGAGGTGGCAACGCGTGCAGAATAACATATTTGTATGCAGGGAATAATGATCGTTACAAATCGTTAGCACAGCGTTAGTCACAGTCCAACTAAGGAAGAGGTGTCAGAAAAGTTACCACAGGGACAACTGCCTTGTGGCGGCCAAGCGTTCATAGCGACGTCGCTTTTTGATCTTTCGATCTCGGCTCTTCCTATTATTGCAAAGCAGAATTCGCCAAGCGTCGGATTGTTCACCCTTGTACCTACGTTTTAATCGTCTACTTACCACAAATTATTTATAGGAACCTTTTTTTTTGGTTAGTGGCCATAGTCACCCCGGAGAAGGTGTTAGAATGGGTTTTAAGGAAATTGAAATACTTGGCCATAGTGGCCCCAAAGCAGGGGGTGAATATGGCCACCCAATTAAAAAAAAAGGGTGGAAATATATTTTTTTTTGATTTAGAAAAACTCATGAAATCGAATATACATATATCCTTCCTATATATGAACCATTTTTGAACTGGTCAACTATTAAATTCGAAAGATTGTTGAGACTTGAAGATAATAAGTGGATCATAGTACGGTACTCTGTTTATTTTATCATTACGTTAATAGTCATTTAACATTCTTTTGTCTTTAACTAACCACATTTCAATTTAACATTTTTCTCCAGATAGATTGTTGCTGTGTTTTCAAAAAAAAGAACTTAGTAGCAAATATATTGATCCTTAAATTTTTAGAGTGTGTTTTTTTGATAGGTTATGTTAATTGATTATAATCCCGCCTATATTCTCCTTTTCTTGTTAGTTTGAAATTAAGTACTAAGTACCGGTTGATTTTATGAGCTGACCTAGCCACCCTGTACAGCAACAGCAAAGCTTTTTCCGTTTAGTTGGCTAGAACGGGTGACGCTCAAACGACCCCACGACAGGGGCCGGGCTTTGTAACACAACTCTCCGGGGCTAGGTTCCTTTTTAATTAATTGGGGGAAAAACAAAATCTTTACTTACATTTTGGGTTCAATCAGAAAAACGTGTTGCAAAGACAAGAAGGGTCACAGTCCCTCGGAACTTTGATGTTGTTCTTACAAAAGCGCGCCGATGATTCCGAGAAATTCATGCAGCTGTGCAGGTATCGGTGCTGGCACGAGGTTGATGCAAACCGTCTTGTTAAAGTTCGGTGCCGCTAGCGATTAAAACGAATAAATTTTCACTTACCGGGGTGATTCAAAAACATCTAGCCATAATTGTTATTGTGACTTATTCTGCTTTGTGTGTATTAACATTTATGCAATGGTATTAAAAGAAAAAATTTGGTAAACGTTGAGTTGTTTAATTGGCAGATCTTAACATAATTATAAAAATTGCACTTGCTATAAATTAAGGAAAAAAGGAAAGTTTAATCGAAGAGTACCTAATAATGTATTAAGCTACAGACGAGATTTATAGTTGTGAAAATCGATACACGAACCAGGTAAAGCCAAAGGCGTTCAACTAGATGAATTAACACCAATCGTAACGTAAACAACTAAATTCAACATTTTCTCTAATGAAATTTACCTGCAGGTTCTTTAAAGATTTCTTAAGATATTTAACTTTATGTTACGTTTTATTGATTGTTTTAGAGAAAATCTTTTTTTTATATCACGGTTAGCAAATTAATTGTAAAATAAATACGCACTCTAATATAAAGGCTTAAAAAATATTTACGAGGAAACTTCACAAGGATGTGTAAACAGTATATTTTCATATAATTTCTTTAGTGTTGCTCCAACATTCTCGTAACAACTAAGTTTATTAAAATTTTCAACAAAGATTGTTTCTAGGTCTTTGACATATTCTACAATATTACTAGGAGGTAAATTCAGCCCTCCATAGTTTTTAGAAGTCGAATATGCTTTAAAGTCTAAAAAAACAGCAGCTTCGTTTTGTAATGTCTTTTCATCATTATATTTTGTGCAAGTGTTACAAGAGTGTTGCAGCAAACATTTCTTAAATAGATAGCCAGTAATGTAAACTACAGCATTGCCGTCCGTACTTGAAAGATTTCTATAGTCGTTTGTAAAAACTTTTAAAGAACTATTTTTGTTAATATTGGTACATCGATATTTTTATATTTTTGGAGCATATCAGGAGTTACATTAAGCAATACTTTATTAATATCGTTGATACAATTTGCACCTTCAACTTCATTAAAATATTTTAGGGTAAATAATTTCTTGAAGGCCCTAAAAAATTGAATTGGGGTTGGATTTCTCGAGTTTCCGTAACAAATTTCTTATCAGGCCAAACAAATTTTCGATGCAATTCTGATTAAGGTTTCTTGTTAAAAGAAATGAATAATTTTTGCATTTTAAGGTTTCCCATAAAGATAGAACAGAGTTAATTGTAATTTTCCAGCCATTTATAAAATGCATAGAATTATTTATACATTTTTCCATATGGGTTACCTTTCCATCGTTCTGTTTTACCTCCACTATTTTAATAACCTTTAAGTCATTCAACAAATCTTTTATTTCTTCCAAAAACTGCAATTGTTTTTCTGTGCCCATAAATGCGTTAAAGTTGTTTAGATGGGAAGAATTTAATAAATCAAATAAATCATTTATTGTTTGTATGAATTTTGCAGTAAGCATTGCTTCTGGACGTAAAACCTTAAAATATATGTAGGTATATAGGGCAGCTGAAAGAGAGTGACTAAAGACTTGCGATGCATATTTTTCCTTCATTTTTTGAAAGCTACTAGGAAACATATGCTCGTCAGTAAGTTTAGGGCAAAGTCTACTAGCTTTTTTTTGTCGTTATCGTAAAAACTATCTAAGTAACTTATTCTTGCCAGCCCATCTGACAAACGGAAATCAAAAAAAAAATTGTTCCTTGTAGATTTCAAATTTCCTAAAATTAGATCCTTGATCTGAGACTACCCCCATAACGTTAAAACTACTCGATTTAGTTTTCTAACACTTTCAAATAATATATCCTTTATTCTTCCGAGGGAGATGTTGATTTATAAAAAAAATAGGCAATCGGTGGCTTCCAACTTCTAGCAATACCTCGCGCCATTACAACTAATGCATGGAACTGTCTGTATTATTTCCTTCCTGAAAACCTATTGTCACGGGAGATATCATAACAAAAATGCGATTTTAAACTAATTTCATCCAAGCAAATAATACAGTCCCGTTCTTTTTCTTTTAATATTTTTTTCCCGAATTTCCATCAAACGGAAAATAAATTAATTGAAACCGGGATTTATTACCCATTTTCTTGTAAAACGGTTTAAAGTGCTCTTTGATGGCAACCTATACATTGTGGAAATTTACTTGTATGCCTTAGGTCCTAGAAAATATACGCTTAATGCAAATTGTTTTAATTCGTCTGTGTACCTACATCCCTTAGCTGATTTATTTAATAAATTTAATTGGATTTTTAATAACATACAAGACTGCTCTGAATAATTCTGGTCCAAATATTCTTCCAAAGTTATGCCTGTTTCAAGCTGTTTTGAGCAACTTGCTGTCGACGCCGAATCCTTTTTAAGCTCTCCTTAAGAATATTTTTTCTTGGTGTATTTGCCGAAAGCATTGCCGGTGTTTGAGTGGATTTATCTATAAAATAAGGTTTTTACAAAATGTAAGAAATACGTACTTTCATCAAAATGTATACCTATACATATATTTGTTTCTATGTTAAGGGCTTTCTTATAATTCCATTTCCAATAAAAATAATGCCTTGTTTTTACTAAATATGTGGGAAAAATATTACAAAAAGACTAATTTTGCAATTTGGACAAAACATCCGTTTCCTTGGATCTTAGAAATTTAAAAATAAATCCTATATGTTATGCCTTTTTTGTTAATAAAATAAAGGTTTTCAAATATCAAATACTCTCTAATTATGAGTCACCCAGTATAATTAAACTTGCATATACATACCTCTTGTAAACACACAAGTTTGGAAGGAAGCATGAGAGAGCATTTAATTTTAATGTGAAGTGAATCAAAATCAGTAGGTAGATATCTGTCTAAAAAATTTAAATAAGACTCTGTAAAGGATTTAATATTTTCAGTATTAGTGTAATTATTATATGAAATTGGTTTTATACCTAAACATACATACCATTTTCAGCTTCTGTTTGAAGATCTTGAATGTTTATATTATCTGAAATATGAATTCTAATTAATATCATATAAAAATATACAGAGGACAGGGGTTTCATATCCTAGGCCCATTATACCTGATTAAGTGGTATTACTTTAGCCTCAAAAGACAAAATTCAAGAATTAAACCTTATCGGCCTAAGCATTCCTAACATTCCGCTACATAAAGTATCCTGACTCATGAAACACCCTTTACCTATATAATACAAAACAGTACAAAAAAGAATTGTGTGTGCTTAAGACCACACGATAGAAGTGAAAACTTCAACAAGCGGCGTCACCGAGTGTCAGAATTTAGATCCGAGCCTTCGTAGCAGAGATACGGGCAAAAAACTGTTTTCCTCCAAAATCCCCCCTTAAATTAGAGCCCCGGTTCCCCGTATGGTCTAACCATAAAAATTTCGACACCGTACCCCTTTCCGTTCTCCCGAAATTAGTTATTTAAGTTTTTCCTTCTCCCCTCTCCCGTGGTCAAACGGGGGGAGGGTACGGAGTCCCGTTTTTGCTCCGGATCTTCTTTTTACCCCGGCTACATCCCCTGAAAATTTCAGCCCTCTGGGGCTGGGGAACAGGTTTTCCCCCATGGGGCGCACCTATCATAAAAATTTCGACCCCGTACCTCTTCCCGTTCTCCTGAAATTAATTATTTAAGTTTTTTTTCCTCCCTCCCCTGGCCAAACAGACGGGGGTACGGGGTCCCGTTTTCGTCCAGGATCTTTTTACCCCGGCTACATCCCCTGAAAATTTCAGCCCTCTACCTATACGGGAACATGCTAGTAGAAGGAGCGTGACACGTGACGTTACATAGCCGACCGTGACGGCTCGGTCTCATTCAACTTCTTTTGATGTTGTAACCTCACCTGAAATATTAAGTACTAAATTTCAAACACTGCACCCTAACAAAGTTTTATAATTCTCCAAATTCTTTATAAAAAAAATTGGTAGGTACTTACTATTTTCACCGCTATTTTTAAGCAAATTTAATGACGGGACAGCGTTATACTGCAGATTCGTTCTTACATTATTATGATAAAACTTTCTTGAGAAAAATGTAATTCGCACACTCTTAATTTATTATTAAATTGTCCAGTTGTCATGTTGGCATACCTATGACTATTTACAAATCCCAAGGCCAGCTTCCAACGTTGACATCTAAAAATATTATTAATAACTTTATCGTGACTACCTCTAGAGCTTCATATAAGCAAAAAGGTCACTTAAAACTCAACAAACAATCACGAATTAAAATATTCTTCTATTGAATAAAAGGTATGATTGAGATACATAAATTATTTTATTTTTCTCCTTCCTAAAAAGCTCGGCAGATGATTGAAGATTTTCAGTTGCATAATGTAACAGCTTTTTGCTGATTTAGCTAATCCATGATTGGGTAATCGAAAAGTATCAAGGGCCTTCAACGACATAAAATTCTCAGCATTCCTCCAAACATATACACAACAGTTAAAAATAAAAACTGAAGTCACGATGAGAATTCAGAACTCGCTTGAGCACCCACTTGAGTCATATTATTTAAAAGGTTTTGGGTTGAGAGAGAAAAGGATAGCAACGCAAAACGAGTTTTGCACCGAGGCGAGAGTCGGGTCCCAAGAATTAGAGATACTTCAGTGGACCTGACTGCTGGTAAAAAATGAGACTCTTTTAATTTATCTAGCATTTGAAAAAAAAACTGTAACAATAAAGGTCGAATAAAGGTAACTTCAATATTTCATTGCATGTTATTTTAATCAACAGTATTAAGATTACGAATTTATTGCAGCTGAATAGATAAGTTTGTCGGTAGATATCGCCAGAACGGATTATATTATTCTGATAAATAAACCATATCGTATTTTGCAATTATACAGTATAAGCAAAATAACAATTTCTTTAAAACAAGTAACAAGTTGGATTCGGTTACTTGAGCTATATCATTTTAAAGGTTTTGGGCAAATAAATATAATTACCAGTAATCTCTAGTACATTATTTATTAAACCATAAAGTACATTCGACAGACGATGCGAAAGAGCGGTAGGTAGAAAACAGCAAGCCTACAAGTACTGTCAGCAAAATCAGACCGCTGAAAATCGCAATTATTTTGTCAAAGCGAGAAACGAATGCAAACGTGTAATCGACGAAACTAAGGACAAACACAATCAAAGGATCAGGAATAAACTTTTGCAATGCCCCAGTGGTTCCAGGAATTTCTGGTCGGTAGCAAAGGCAGTAAGTAACAACTTAGAAAGTTCAAACTTGGGGCGACCGAAATTTGTTCCAGTTCAATGCAGCAAACACCTAAGCAGCCACGTTTACCTAGAGGACCAATACAGCGCGCCCTGACATTGGCAGGATCGACCATTCCTTCATCCTCGTCAATCGGACTGCTGGGTGTCTCGGTCAATAGCAATATGTCCTGGCATGACCACGTTGCTAACATCGCAAAATCAGCCTCCTAGATGCTTGGTGCGCTATTTCGCAACAAAAAACACTATACACCTCAGCAGTTGCTCTTGCTCTACAAAGCGCAAATAAGACCGTGCTTAGAATATTGCTCACATATCTGGGGTGCCGCAGCAAAGCACACCCTAAAGCTGCTGGATTCCATTCAGAAGAGAGCTGTGCGTCTCGTCGGCGACCCGGAGTTGATCCGGAATCTGGATGGTCTGGAACACCGCAGGCATATGGCCGAGATGTCTCTGTTTTACAGATACTTTCACGGCAGATGTTCCCAGGATTTGACCCGCCTTATCCCGCCCCTGGCAACTCCTGTCAGACAGTCACGACAGACGGCAAGAGCGCACCAGTTCGTCGTACCACTGGAAACACCTAGAACATCACTTTACAGGAACTCCTTTGTCTGGCGCACTGCATCACTCTGGAACTCACTCCCAGGACATCTGTTTCCCACTAATTACAACCTACAACTATTCAAGAACCGTGTCAATCAACATCTTCGCACACACACCGCTCGTCGAGCGCCATAGGATCTCCCTTTAGTGTGTGTGGCCACTGCCATAAAAAAAGCTATGCTCCCTTTAATCTACGCGGTCGTAGATAAGCAGGTGTCGAATAAAGGTTACTTCAATGTTTCATTGCATGTTATGTGGGGGAAGCTAACTGGTGGCAGTAATAAAACACAAGGAAATACAGATACTATAAGTATTTAATTAAATAAACGTTGGAAGTTATATAGCGATGAAGTCAATTACTATTCTCTATAAAAGGCGCGAGAGCACACACTTTCTTATTCACATCTGACATTACTTTACATATATATAAGCGCATGCGTTAACATCAGTGTTACCAATATACAAGCATGAAATAAACTAAAGGTAAGTTTACATCTGGCGATAACATAATTTTGATTGCTACAACTACATGTTATTTTAATCAACAGTATTAAGATTACGAATTTATTGCAGCTGTGTAGATAAGTTTGTCGGTAGATATCGCCAGAACGAATTATATTATTCTGATAAATAAGCCATATCGTATTTTGCAATTATACAGTATAAGCAAAATAACAATTTTTTAAAAACAGGTAACAAGTTGGATTCGGTCACTTGGGCTATATCATTTTAAAGGTTTTGGGCTAATAAATATAATTACCAAAAATCTCTAGTACATTATTTATTAAACCATAAAGTACATTGACTTTTACCTACGGTATATAAAAATTTTGATAATAACATGCAAAATATTATAGATAGAATTACACATATAATTAAAAAATAAGCATATTATTATCCATGTACTATATGCAGGACCTGGGATCTCAGTAGTTGAATTTATGGTCGTAGTAGAAGTAGAAGTAGTGGTCTCATTCATGCATATACATAAAATGTAGGTATGATGAACAATTGCCGCGAGTGTTGTGAAACCTGAACTTGGCCAAGCCATGGCTGGAGATATAATGACTCGAATGTTACTTTGGTAGATTTTTTATACAGAAAGGATAAGTGCCCTGTGATGTCGGGGGGCCATCAACTTGAGTTAGCCAATCAGGTCGATTATAATGAAATTTTCTATATTTAACAGGATAACAGGAAGTTTTCCCGAATTATCTAAAACCTCGCCTAAAACGGAATAAGTGTCCACATATTTCAGGAAAAAATCTTTCGGTAGTGATTTTAATTCTTCGGTGTTATAATCTTTTATATTTTTAGCTCCTGATAAAAAGCCTAGTAATACCATTGCAAAAAGCTAATATATACTAAGAAATAAAACATAAAATACATGGTCTCATACATTTATTAAGCATCCATACTGCGTAGTTTATTTGCATCATCAACAATTGTATGTGGATTAATATGAATATATTCTAACATATAATAAGATAAGTTAGTTACATTTAACATACAATAATGTAAAATATCCTAAGATTAGTTAAAATATTTAATAAACATATTTTTATGAACATCCTGTATTACTTAAAATGTTACCCAACCGTCCGTGATATTTAGCGTTATACCCTTGAAAACTGATACTCTAACATAAACAAATAATATGATCCAGAGATTGAGAGAGACCTAAGACGAAAGCGAAGCAGTGCAGTAAAGGCAGTGAGTGCTACCACTTTGACCGAGCAAGAACCATGTATATAGAGTGGTCATAGTTTACTTCTGTGTGGTTGTTTGTGCACTGGTTAATCATATCGATATGTGAATAAGAGTTTATATTGTTATTAAAGTCCATGGCAGGAGTTTTGACGGTATACCAGAGTTTGTTGCCGGTTGGCAAGGCACATTGAGATATTTAATACGAAGGAGGCGACGCACGACGCTTCAAAACGGTCTCGGGTTCGCCATATTGGTGCCGGATTTCTGTCAAGCCATAATACCTCAATGTGTCAAATATTGTCAAGTTAGTTGTTTGTGTTTTACATGCCGTTTTAATTTTAAAGACTATTTTTGTGGAGTTTCAAAAACATTTGGACAGTTCTAACATGTCTTCATGTGCAGTGCGTAGTTGCTGCAGTCAACAACGCGTTGATAAAAAAATCAGCTGGAATTACATATCATAGGTAAGTGTAAACATAATTCAGGACCGGATTATATTATTGTGCTATAATATTTGGAAAACAATAAAATACTGTGCCTGAAATGAAATGTACAAACCGAAAAAAGGGTATCCCTTATACAATTATTATATAGGTAAAGCATGTTAAATGTATACACATATGATTTTAAATATTTATTGACCAATTAAAAATTAATTAGGGTTTTAAAATTTTAGCTCTCTCTCTTCTTATTTTTCCCTTTGAAGTTTATAACTAGCATTATATTAAAGGAAATACTGATTTTTAGGTTTCCAAAAAATTC
>MU196609.1:500-11485 GCA_016904865.1 Pissodes strobi | reverse complement strand
GCTGAGATTCTTAGTCACTGGAGTTGTGTTCTTATATATAATACCATCATAAACCTAACTACTCCGAATAGACGCTCAGTGGGCATAGGCTATAGAAAAATGCTACAATTGTACCGAGAGATGGCGCCACCATTATTACGAATTAAATTTTATCGTATTTCGTGGCTTGCCAAACAACGGCCAAACGCCTTTCAGAACTCGGGTTGCTCGCGCTGTTGCCAAATTTAAATGTACTTAAAATAGATTATGTATAATAATTAAATATAAAAAGTGGCTTCTATTTTATTTGGGTTATTTACCTATGATTTTAAATGTTGCAGGACCGGAGTTTTTTTATTTACAGTTTGTGGTTTTTTACTTTTTAGTTACAATTAGTAATTACCTAGGTAGAGTTATTATTGTTAGTACGTATGATAATAGGTATAAACATACTTTTTTTAGTTATTTAGGCGTCCCTACCTATTATAGGAACTTAACATAACATGTCCTATAATATAATTATATTAATGATGTGTAAAATTATTAAAAATCTTGTACCTACTACCATAAACCTAACTATTCGGCGTAGTTAGGTTTATGCTACTACTACACTACAATATATGAAATCCAAAGTAATGTATAGGTACCTAGGTAGATACGTATCAAATCTGACCCCAGATCCGGAACACTAAAAACATTAAATAACTAATATTCAGCAATACAATTATCACCCTTATTTCGTAAAAACGTATAAAAACGCTCTCTTTCATCTTGCGAATATACATCAAAAACTGTTTCGCGGAAAACTGCGGCCGTTCCAGCGCGATGCATATGAACTAAGGTAAGACCTACGTGCTTGCTCGATCCTCCAGCAAATAATCGCAATTGCAGCAACGCACTAACGCAGCAACTAGTTAGGTTTATGGCAGGATCATTGTTTATATACAGGCAGGATCAAGTGTTTGCGGAGCTCTCACAATTCATACGACATTAATTATTATTCTCCTATTTTTGGCTATAATATATTGATATTATTATTGTTTTCAACATGTCAGACATCACCTGTTGGTTTTATAACTGCAATAATAATCGAAGAAATCACGGGATTAAATTATTTCGAATTTCCCTACCGAACGACGAACTTTGAAAAAAATGGATTTTAAATAGTGGTAAGAATAAAACTTTCAATGAACCTTGAAGTTAATCTGAAGGAATAAAACTGGGGATTAATCAAGAACTTTATCGAAACCTATAATAGTGGGCATAATACCTCGAGCTGTTTCAAATTTGAGATATGACGTCATCGACTATTTTTTAAATGAAAGCCTTTTTTTATTATTCTTTTAAAGGGCATAATAAAGTTTCAGTTCGGCACATAGTAATCGACGTGTGCTAGCATAGTTTAGTTATCGAAAAAAATATCTCTCCTTTACTCAATTTATTCCAAAGTTACTCGCACTGTATACCTGCGAGCCGCCACTGCCCATTACTATACAGGGTGTCCGTTAATGACATGCTAATATTTAAAAGGTTGATTCTTGCACACATTGTAAGAAAAAAACTTCTTATGAATGTATGCCCTAAACAACTTTACTTTTAGATACAAAGGGAGGTAAAGTTTAAAAAAAGAAAAACATTTTTTTTTATATAATAAGTACGATTCTGTTGTCGATATCTTTATGAAATTGGGTACACGTCTTTTAGGCATCAATATGTATTTTCTGTTGTACAGCCAGTCTTTTTTTTTTCAGTGGCGTCCGTACCAGTTTTGGATTGAATATTTTTGAAGAAAAAAATGGTACGCACCTTTCTCTTTAAATAAAAAGCATTTTTGAAATCCGCATACATTTCTAAACAAATTTGATCAGTTGGTGTTTTTAAGCCCGATGCAAGGCTTTCGCTTAAAAAAAAATCAATAATCGTTTCTTTGCATGGTCATAACAATTACGTTAATGAGAATATCACAATGTAGAGAATTAGATAGGTGAAAACCGTGTGTCGGACTAAAAAAAAATCAATCAATAAAGATTTCAAAAATATATATATTTTTTATTTTAGTAAAAGTCAGTGGCGTACCACTGCATGTCTAATAATAGTTTTGCCAGAAAACTTCCACAGGCTACTGATGAAATAACTCTGGATTTCTCCTGCGACTTTTAGTAGCAATTCGACGCAGGAGAAATCCAGAAGTGTCTAATAATTTTTTTTTAAAGTTGACCTCTATATATCTCAAAAGTTAAGACGTTTAAGTCATATTATGTTCATATGAAGTTTTTTCTTAAAATGGGTCCAAGAATCACCTCCTTAAATATTAGCGTGCCATTAAGGAACCACCCTGTATTAATAACTTTATATTGTGGAAAATCAGAAGTTACGTGGTTTACCAAAGGAAGAAATCTACCGCAATTATGTATGCGAAAGGCATTTTTAAAACAGCAATTAATTAAACTCCTCCGCACCTTCTACGCCAAAACGATTTAAAAGACCAGCCCAAATAATAAATACCACTGATAAGCCAAAAAAAAAATGTTTTGGAAAGGCAAATTAAATGCGGCAAGCTTGCAGAATTAAGACAAAACATCAGATTGATCACAAAAATTAAAAGACAAAAGGTCAATGTCCCCTCATTGCTCATTACCGCAATGGCATGTTTGTCACTAGCAGTAAAAGGCGCGGGAGAAAGATTTCCTTTTATTATAAATCTCCCTCAGCTTACCGCTTTTTAAAGCGGCAAGGTTTAATTCTCCCCAGTGTTTCTAGTATAAGAGGTTAGATTGGAGAATGCATCTTTAAAACGGGAATCGACAAAACTGTCTTAAATCACCTTTAAAAAAAATATTCTACCATGTCTAGTGAAGAACGGAAATGTATTTTGGCTTTTGCCGAAATGTCGATTAAAAAAGATTTGGAATATTCCAAAAAAATAGAAATTATTGAGGGTTCCGAGGATCTTGGTCCTTTAGGACGTCTTCCGAAACATGCTAAACAAATTTTAGTTTTTTCTATTCGAGGCCTGTATCACAAATGGAAACAAGCGGCGCATCTAGGGACGTGTGGACCTCAGGGCAAAAGATATTTATGGCCCTCTACCACAAAAATACTTTATAACCCGCGGCATCGTGGGGCTCTTCTGAACCTTGGGCCCCAGGGCGGCGCACCGGTGATATGTCCGCCACTGAATGGAAATTGCCTTTGGCATATTTTGTTTCCGGGACCTCGGTAAAAGGCGAAAAATTGAAATCTTCAATTTTGTACTCCCTCGAAAATTTATATGCTGTTGTATTTCTTCCAAAGGTAATTGTTTGTGATCAGGATTCAAACAATAGAAAAGCCTTTAGTTTATTAGGAATAAGTGATGAAACGCCTTTTCCTTTATCAGAAACACAACATTTTTTGGTTATTTGATGTACCTCATTTATTCAAAAATATCCGGTATAACTTGCTACAGAATAATTTTACCTTGCTCCAGAACATTATAAGTTTTGATCGTATTAAAAGAGTGTTTGCAAAAGATCAGTCTTCGAATGCGGCACGAGCCATGCCAAAGCTTTCTCAGAAGCATATTAACCCAAACGGATTCGAAAAAATATCCTTTAAATTAGCCTTACAGGTTCTGTCCCATACTGTTGCCGCAGAGGTAAAAACATGTGTCAAAAACGGACAATCCATGCGGATGGCATTCATATTCATACCGCTAATTTTTTGGAAGATATGAATAATTTATTTGATTCTTTAAATAGTAAACGGGTCTATTCAAAAAATCCTTACGGTTGTGCTTTGTCAGACAAAAATACCATAATATTCCATGCAAGTTTTTAAAAAAGGCTTAGATATTTTTCAAAATTAAAAACTCGAAGGCAGAAAGGCCGTCTTGTTTTGATGGTATGATTCAAACCATCAAAGCAATACATGTCTTATTTGAATCGGAGAAATAAAAAAAAATCGGTTTTTCTTTTAACTAACAGATTAAATCAGGACTTCCTGAAAAATTTCTTTTCGACTATTAGGCAACACGAACACGGTGGATGGAATATAAATCCCAGTGTAGATATGTTTCGAAAATGCTATTCGATCCAATTTGTGACGAGTTTTCTAAAAGCTCGCTAGGCAAATTGTGAAAACGATAATGACGAGCAACTAAAAATTAAATAACAAAAAAAAAATCTCACAAAAACTCATCAGGCTTAATTTACAATTTTTAATTAACAACTTTTATATCTTAACAAATTCAGAATTCAAAATTCAAATTTAAAACTCAAAATACAATTTTATTCATGCCATAATGTACATAACAATGCCGATTGCAAATTTTAATTTCTTAACCCAAAATTCGACAGCATTCACTGTTCTCCACTAATGGGTGGTTCTTTTACTCACTTTCCAGGTAACACTGATGATGACACCGGCCGAAAGCGCTCTGTTACGTTAATTTAGAGGTCCTTTTAGATTAAAATTCTATGTATGAAATACAAAGAGTGTTTCATTTAGTATGTTTCGTACATGCACACAGCTTTCACTTTCAACTTATTAAATTTAAGGGCGCATTCCTAAAGTAAATTCATGAAAAAGAGTTCATCTAAACATGGGGTGTTAAAAAACGGTTTTTTACAAATAATATAAATATTCATAAAAGGACTTTTTTGAAATTTGGCAGGTCCATTTTTGGTGATAAAACTCTATTTTAGCCATAACGAATAAAATTATTAAATTTATTATGCCTCGGGGGGCATCTTTCCAATTATTTTTGTTCGAGAAATGTACGCCACTAACTTTTTTTGTAATTTTTATTAAATGAAGCAACTAAAAATACAACTTTTTTGCTGCTATAATTTTGTTCCTATCTGACCTCGCTTTCGAGAAAAAAAATAAATATCTTTTTATTATAATATGTTCCTGGCTTTTGCAATACAAGTTGTTTTTATTTTTTTTCTTTCAAATTCCACAAAATATTTTAAGAAAATTTGCCATCGCTTGTCTTAAATTAGTGTCCAAAAAAGTTTAAAAATATAGGTCAGGGCGGAAATATTAATAACAAAATTTAACACCCAGTATCTAAAAAACAATGCATTTCCAGACCCATGTTTATACGGACTTTTTTTCAGGAAATAAGTTCACCAATACGCACTTAACTAAAAAATAATCATTATGTGTAGAAATTTATTACACCAGAAGAAGAAAATTCTTCTTTGTTTTGCAAAAGTATGAATATCACAAAGTTTGGGTTAGTTGGGTGTGATTTAATTTAATGTTTATTTTCTTTTAGAGCAATCTTGTTTTTTTTACTTCAGGGTTTTCGCTCTTGTTACAATGCGCCGCTTACCTCAGGACTCATACCTACACTTTGTTTACATATTCTGAGAATTTAACGAGTAATCTGTAATGCCTCAATAAGTTAAAAATATAAAATTTTTCTCTTGAAATGCGGAATTTAAAAAATTGCTTATTTTTTAGTCCACCTTAAATATCCAATTTTTACAAAAAAACCGTATGATTTTTTAGAGAAATGCAGGGAATAATTTATATTTCCATAAATCAGGTAAAAATATTTAATTTTTCCCTTGAAATGCCGTATTATTAAAAAAATTTTATCCGATCGAACGAAAGACGACACCTTTCCGATGTGTTTTCTCACCGCAAAAGTCATGATTCCAGTATATTTTATTCGTTGCTTGGCAACATGCAATGACTGTACAAGAATAGAAAATAACTGTCCGGGAATATAACATTCCCGTCCTAGGCCGGGAATGTAACATTTCTATTCTATTCAAACGCCTTGTTTGTCAGATCTGACGTCTATCAAAAGTAACATTTAGCTGTAGTTTCCGTAGCTACGTAATAAACTTCATTCAAAACTTGATACATGTTGAGTTTAAATTTAAAACACCGTTTTTATTTAGAGTATAATTTGGCTCTATTTTTATAAGTATGTATTCTAATTAATTTTGATCGGATAAAAAATAGTATGTGCAACTCGTAGGAAAAGCACATTCCTGGACTCCTGTGTTGCTGGCCTCGGCTGCGCCTCGTCCAGCAACTACCATAATCGTCCAGGAATGTTTTGCTTTTCCTCCTAGTTACACAATATACTATACTTTAGTTAGGATTCAACGAAAGAATAAAGGAAGATCTGATAGAAATGTTGACGGCGATAAGGCAAAAGTCATACATTTTCGTCTATTTAGTGATTTTTTTACTTGAATTATTATACTTACCTACATACTTACAATTCAATTTCGTGTCAACCAACTATTACATATTGATGTATATCCTACTTCATACATAAATTGTAAAGATATATTTGATATTTTCTATCGTTACATTTTAATAGTAATTTACTAAATAATCCGATTTTATTTCGCCTAAATTAATTTAATGGGTACCTACCTACTTACAGACGTATTATTATACGTCTTTTAAAAATCGGTTTTGTATTTAAATAATTAATGTTTCATATGTTCATAATAATTATTACATACGTAAAAGAGATATATTTTATTTTCTAATTCAAACGTTTTCGTTATAAAACCATAAACCCAACCATAGTTAGGTTTATGATGAAACGCATTAAATCATAAATATTCCCCAAACTAACATTTGTTTTCAGACAACCGGCAATAATGCATGATTTTACCGTCGAATTGCGCGCCATCTCATACCGAGTAGCAAAAGTAAGCGAGCCGAAATCGAGCTTTGGACGCTCGCTTGGGCAAGCGAGAGTCTAAATACAATACGTTTTTATACCGTTTAACTGAGCGTCTATTCGGAGTAGTTAGGTTTATGCTGTTGGCCTGGAGCAATATTATATGTACCGATACATAAATTAGTATTAATATATGCCGAACTCATATTAAATAAAGACTTATCCAAAGTGGTAAGAGTTTTGATTTCAGTTTTTAAACACCTTATTTCTTATCTCCCCCTCTTTTGCAAAAATAATGAAATTTAATAAAATAAAAATATTTAATTTTATTATTAATCTCCAAATAACAAGACATTTTAATCAATAATTTGATAAATACATGTTTCTGATGCATTAAAGCATAAAATTGCAGAAAATGTTTAATTGTCTTCTTTCTATAAAAAGAAAAAATACATAAAATAACTATACCTACCTATTGGAACTAAATTTAAATTTTATCTATATTTATAAACATTGTAAGTTTAAAAATTGTAATACCTTACTTTTTGACTAATAATAGGAAACGAATAATCAATTTTTATAAATATAATTTTTTTTATACTTTAATAATATGTTGTTAGTTTTCCTAATTTTGAATGCTTTAAAATATGCAGTTTATATTGTAAAATTTTACTTATATCAAGTCAAAACGTTTTACATTTAGCAAATAGGATTTTATTATTGTTTATTATTTTCCCATTTTTTAATGGCATATGCAAATCTATTTTCTTCGACTACTGCATCAATTCAATTAGGCCTATATGAATAATAGAAACTAGTAAAGAAATTGACACAAAAATCAATGTGTTAAAAATGCTAAAAACCATTTTCCCAAACAATAAAATAAATTCAATTGAAAAGTCAAGATTGGGGAAGCAGGTATTGAAAATTTCATTCTGTGTGTAAAAATTAAACAGATAAAACCGGTTCTAGCCACTTAACCTTGGCTGAAGATCATTTCTTGGAAATCTACGGCTCCGCGAATATAATTTTGT
Source organism: Pissodes strobi (assembly GCA_016904865.1). Classification (NCBI taxonomy): domain Eukaryota; kingdom Metazoa; phylum Arthropoda; class Insecta; order Coleoptera; family Curculionidae; genus Pissodes; species Pissodes strobi. The sequence continues at coordinate 3,832 of MU196609.1, read as the reverse complement.
ATTCCCCTTTCTACCCCTTCCTTTTCGTATGTAGGGTAAACATTGCACGTGTTTTCATTCAGAAAGACTGTTTTTGGTGCCAGCCACTGGTGGCAGCACCTCTCCACAGGCCCCGTTGAACGACTATTTTCTTATAAAGACAATGGTAATAAGAATAATGGTATACAAAAGAAGAGAGCGCAGCTCTTGGTAATACCGTTTATCCAAGATGATCATAATAATCATAATTTATTTGTGCCAAGATAAACATCATAATCATAATTTATTGGTACCACAAAATACACAATATTTGAAACAAGTCAAATTAAAATAAATAAAAAATGCAAGAATTAAAAAATATATAAAATACACTAAAATACATTTTGAAATCACAACCAGTTAAAATGGATTAAAATTAAATGATCAGCCTTAAATGAATAATACAGTTTTATAATAATAATCTATACTTTTATAAATATGAGATAAGCGTAATCACAGCATAGTTTTCACTACTGGTATAAAAGAAACACCAAAAGCAATACATTAGAAACATTATAACAGGTTAAAATCACAACCAAGTAAAATGGATTAAAATTAAATGATCAGCCTTAAAGGAATAATACAGTTTTATAATAATAATATATACTTTTATAAATATGAGATAAGCGTAATTACAACATAGTTTTCACTTCTGGTATAAAATTCTGGACCGAATCCGAATAGAAAAGGGTGGTAGTAGACGACAGCCCATTTGCACGAATTCAGGCAATATTGTTACCTATTGTTGACGTGTGCGTTAAACTATTGTGAACTACTTAAAAGCATTAATGTCGTAAGTTTGAACTTGAAAAATGTTATATAAACATTCACTGTTAATTATAAACAACTTGAGCGGTCGACCGGAGCGATTTTAATCCTTAATGATGCAGCCATCAGCATTTTGTAACATATAAATACGCTGGCAAACGCCAAGTTCATCAAGGCTTTTGGGTCTCTCAAACCGCTCAGTCTAGTTGCGGGGCAGTACACAGGTACGTCCACTTCTAGCTGTTCTATCCCACAACCCCCATAACTGAGAACACTTATGCACAGGTATAGGGTTTTCAGGTCCTTACCTAACCTGGATGAACGTATGCACAGGTATACGGCATTTAGGGGCTACTAAAAGTATAAGAGAGAGTCGAATTTGTGAAGTATCAGAACTTCCGGTAAAGGGATAGTTTTTGGGGAGTTTTAAACAGTAGTGAAAGTGCCTTAGCAATTTGTGATAAACTTAAAAGACTTACCTTATAAATATCAGAACAAATACCTAAATAAAAGAGAACTCCGCTCACATAAACTTTATTAATAAAATAGTGACGTCAGTTGCTAGACAAACTTTGAACTAAGCCTCCCTCGAGAAGACATGCATTTCATATTAATTGGGTATAGTGTAAATTTTTAATTCATCTATAATCTTAAACACGCCTTTAACAGTATACAGTCTAACCGTTGTTAAGTTTGCTTGTAAATAAACTTGTTACTGTTTTTATCGATGCGTCTCCTTTATTATCTCTTCTCAACTTGACGTAGTGCGTTTCTAAATCTGTGCTACTCTCCTACACGCTAAGTAGGGCGTGGCGTCACAGATAAAAAATACACAGATCGTGACACTATTTTGATTGGCTTTATATGGTACGATAACGATGCATCTCAGGTAAAAAAATGGTATATAAATTAAAAGGCTGGGCCCGTTGATAGCCCCTTGTCGCAAAAAAAAATGACTGCATTTCCTGTGAGATATCAGTTATCGTCCGCGTACCGAAAATACACATTTGTAGCTGTAGAGACTTCAGGATCTTTCAAATACAACGCTGGGCCCGTTGAGCTCCCCTTGTCGCAGAAAAAATATTGGGCTGGTCCCGTTTCGACCCCCCACACTGCCAGATCCTTTTAAAGCAAGTAGCTCGAATCTCGACCCGTTGATTGCATTCCAAAAAAGATGAGTTATACCAGCTACAATCGCGTAACTTTACCAAACACGTGTGTTAATGAGCGCCCTGACATAAAATCGGCAAAGTTAGACATCACTAATATTATTGTATGTTTCAGTGAATGAGTAGTACGTGTATGGTTAGTTTGAGTAGTTGGATTAGTTTGGGTTAGTCCCTGCATTTTTCTGTCTCATTTTATTAATGCATTTGTAATTTTACGGTTACATTTCTTGCTGTGTTATTGATTTATCATATATTTATTTATTCATTTATTGTAACTGCTACATTTTATTTTTACACTGTCTTGTTTGAATATCTGCAATTTTATGTGAGAGACCTATCGTCGGCTAATTACCATAGGTTAATTTTAACTTTTTATTGTTTATTGCTTTGACATATCAGTGTTTGAAATAACAAGTGGCGTGGCCACTCGTGCCTGCGGCACGCGCGAGGCCCTTCGGGCCTCGTTTGTGTGACCTTCGGTCACACATTATTGCCACGCTCCTATCCGTACCGTGGCCTATAATTAGAAAGCCCTTATAATTAGAGTTACCAATCGCTAGTCTAACTTTAGCGTGATAAATTTCTAACTGGTTGCCATGGTAACGGACTTGTCAACGTCAATCGTTAATTTTTTTAATCTTTACTTAAATACCAAATATCAAATCTCTAAGTCGTACGATTGACGAATTGTGACGATTTTTTACTTTTTTTGGTTACCATAGCAACCAATTTTTTAGTATCAAATTAGGCATCATAAACAATAATAAGTACCATACTATCTTTTATTAGTGATATACATATTATTAACTGGTTGCTATGGTAACCATGTTGTCAACAAAAAATGCTAACATACTTTCACCTCTACTTATAAATTGACATCGAAAAAAAAAGAATAGTTGATCCTTGTTTACACGGACAAAAATGCCAAAAAACGGTAACTTGTCCTGTTTTCACACCCTGTATATTAACAGATCGTAACCAAAATCAATAGGATTCGAGGGTTTGTGGACCTCTACCTCTATGCCAAATTTTAAGTCGCTATCTTCAAAATTGCGACCTATAACTGTCAAAAATCGATAACTTTTCCTATTTTCACACCCTGTATATTAACCGATAGTAACCACAATCATGAGGCTTCAAGGGTTTGTGGACCTCTACCTCTATGCCAAATTTCATGTCGCTATCTTTAAAATTGCGACCTATAACTGTCAAAAATCGATAACTTTTCCTATTTTCACACCCTGTATATTAACCGATAGTAACCACAATCATGAGGCTTCAAGGGTTTGTGGACCTCTACCTCTATGCCAAATTTCATGTCGCTATCTTTAAAATTGCGACCTATAACTGTCAAAAATCGATAACTTTTCCTATTTT
>JAEQML010078411.1:0-12451 GCA_016904865.1 Pissodes strobi | reverse complement strand
CCTCCGCTTTTACATCGAAAAGTTAGTAGGCGATCTGTCGGTGATACGTGGTACGTGTTTGGGATCTAGCGGTACACGATTCACAGCATGCCATGCCAGCGTTCTACCGGTACTATTCGTGATGACGTGGCGACTGCAGATTACTGTATGAAGCTATGGCCCCGATAAACCCACACCAGATGCAAAAGATCGGGTAATTCCTCGCCGGTCAACTTTAACCTTGACGTGCACCAAATAATCTGAGTATGATTATAGAATTGTTCTTCAAAATGAAAATAGTTGGTCTGCACCAATTAAATGAAATCGTGTTTTGTTGGAGGAATGGTTCAGGAAAAATTAAAATTTGCAATAGCCATTCGCTTCCTTTTTTCCCAACAGACGGTCATGGACATCTTTAACAGAAATTCCCTTAATACGCCTTAATGTATGCCGATTTAAGGTTATTTTAACATTGAAAATGTTTCTGTTATCCTAATATAGGGCCTCAAACAGTGAAAAAGTAGACGCTACATTTGCCACATGACGTCATACGCGTGAGAGATCCTGTTAGTTTGTTTATTTAAACTTAAATTTGATCATGAAATATCGGAATCCGTTCAAATGACTAAAATAAATTGGAACTATCTGAAACTAACCGAAAGTTGATTGAACGACTAATCAAAACTAGCCAAAACTAGCCAAAAGCACCAAAAATTAAAACATTACAAACATTAAAATAAGTTAACACTAACCAAAACGAGCCAAATTTTAAGGACTAACCATAAACATTAAATTTGATTAAAACATATCGGAGCCGATTCAATCGACTAATATAAATTGGAACTAGCTAAAAGTAACCGAAAGTTGATTGAATAACTAACCAAAAGCAAATAAAAGCACCAAAACGGGCTAAAATGTATCGGAACAGATTCAAAATATTAAAGTAAGTTAAAACTAATCCTAGTTAACCGAATATTGGCAACTAATCTAAACTAACCAAAAACATTAAAATTGGTTTTATCGTATCGGAACTGGTTCAAATGACTACAATAAGTTAAAACTAACTGAAATCAACCGAAGATTGATTGAACGACTAACCAAATTTAAGCAAGAGTATCCAAAAGCACCAAAAAGGGCTAAAACGTATGGTCACAGATTAAAAATATTTGATTAAGTTGAATTTAACCGAAGTCTGGCGAATAACTTAAATTGACCAAAAACATTTAAACTGGTTATAACGTATCACAACCGATTCAAATGACGAAAATAAATTAGAACTAACTGAAAGTAACCGAAAATTCATTAAATGCTAACCAAAATTAACCAAAAAAACTAAAATTGGTAATAACGTATAGGAGCCGGTTCAAATTACTAAAATAAATTAAAACTAACTGAAATTGACCGAAAGTTGGTTAAACGACTAACCAAAACTGACCAAAAGTAAACAAAAGCACCAAAAAAGGGCTGATTTTCAGATAGTTTTAATTTAGTCTTTTTAGTTTTAGTCATTTGAATCAGTGCCGATGCGTTTTACCCAATTTAAGTATTTTTGGTTAGTCACTAAAATTCGGTTAATTTGTATTAGTTTTAGCACGTTTTGGTGCTTTTAGTTACTTTTGGTTAGTTTTGGTTAGTCATTCAATCAACATTCGGATACTTTCAGCCAGTTCCAATTTGTTTAAGTCAATTGAACAGGTTCCGATACGTTATAAACAATTTAAACGCTTTTGGTTAATTTTAGTTAGTCGCCAAAATTCGGTTAATTTGGGTTACTAACTTATTACTTATTTTAATACCTTTAATTAGTTAAGATAGGTTTAGCCCTTTTTGATGTTTATGGTTACTTTTGATTAGTTTTGGTTAGTCATTCAATCAGTTTTCGGTTGGCTTTAGTTAGTTTTAATTTATTTCAGTCATTTGAACCGGATCCGATACGTCATAACCAATTTTAATGTTTTGGTTAATTTTGGTTAGTCACCAAAATTCGGTTAATTTGGGTTAGTTTTAATATTTTTAACCTATTTCGATACGTTTTAGCCCGATTTGATTCTTTTACTTACTTTGAATTAATTTTGGTTAGTCGTTCAATCAACTTTAGGTAAAATTCAGTTAGTTCCAATTTATTTTAGTCATTTGAACCGATACCGAGACGTTATAAGCATTTTTAATGTTTTTAGTTAGTTTTGGTTAGTCACCAAAATTGGTTTAATTTGGGTTAGTTTGAACTTACTTCAATATTTTTAATCTATTTTGATACGTTTTAGCTCGTTTTGGTGCTTTTGGTTAGTTTTGGTTAGTTAGTCGTTCGATCAACTATCTGTAAAGTTGAGTTAGTTTTAATATATTTTAGTCATTTGAACCCGTTCCGGTACGTTATAAGCAATTTTAATGTGTTTGGTTAGTTTTGGTTAGTCGCCAAAATTCGGTACGTTTTGATTAGTTTTAACTTACTTCAACTTTTGTAATCTGTTCCGATACGTTTTAGCCCGTTCTGGTGCTTTTGGTTAGTTTTGGTTAGTCGTTCAAAAAAATTTCGGTTAGTTTCAGTTAGTTCCAATTTATTTTAGTCATTTGAACCGATTCCGATACGTTACAATCAAATTTAGGTTTAAATAAAAAACTAACACGATCTCTCACGCGTATGACGTCATGAATGTGGCAAATGCAGCATGCACTTTTTCACATTTGAGGCCCTATACGAGGAAAACACAAACATTTTCAATGTTAAAATGCATTTTTAGATTGTCAGACATGCAGAATTGATTGGTTAAAACAAAAGTTCCGATATCATAATAATAAAAAAATTTCCCATATGTGGCCAATATTCTGGCGAACACTGTATAACATTAGTTGGATTTAATAAAGATTTAACTATAACATTGTATCTGCCAGTTTTCAGATTTAATCGAATTTCGTGCTCATTCGATTTTAGAATATGCAATAATTTTGGAAATAAGTGTGCGGGAGTGTGCATTAAACAACATTTATACATACCTTTCAGGCTCGCGGGGGTAATTTAAATAATGATTTTTCGCCACCGCATCTAGTAGAACAATTCAAATAAGGGCACTTATAACGAGGCATTTTTAACAAATATAAAATAAAGCTTAATTATTTTTCGTAACGCTCTCGGACTAAATCAAAAGACTCGCATGGCTCGCGTTTAGAATCACACTAGAGTTTGCCCTGACTATTTCTTGGGATGGCTGGCCATCCCAAGGAGGCGGGGCTTTAAACGAATTCTTGTTTCATGCGTTAGGTGGGAGGTTTCGCATCTGGTGTGGGTTTATCTGGGGCTATGGAATCAAGTTTGAGTTTACGAAAAAAATGGAGTCGATAGCCTGCAAAATAAGAGAGATAAACCCCGAAGTGTATACCATGCTCTAAAAATATATTAACTTCGTTAGACTATATAAATTATTAAAATTTCATTATATTATACACGTTGATTCAAAAGTTAGAACCGAAAAGGTAAATCGCTGGGTAGTACCCCTTTTCTATTTTTTTCTATGACAAATTAGAGTTATTTTGAATTCCCGAGAGTATGCCATATACATAGCAGACACTCTGTATTCATTGTATAGAATACAATTGAATGCCTGGGTCTTTTACGCAATGTATCAAACATGAATTGTATTTTGCACTTTATCTATAAATTTTATCAACATTGCCGAATGATTTCCAGGCAATGTATAGAATTAGCACTTTTTCAATTATTTTCCTTCTCGATTTTGGGCATACCTTGCGCTAGTTTTTGTCCGTGAGGTATTTTAATATAGACGCTTGTGATAGTTATAGAGATTATAATTATAAAATAATAACAGATTTTTAGATACTTTGTCTAAGCACTTTTAGGTATTCTATAAATGACTGGGTATTCTATAGAAGGTTTGATTTCATTATTTGCCGGTAACATATACATAAATTTAAATAAGAATTCTAAACTTTAAGAATATAAGAAAAAGCACTGAAGTGATAATGACAAACATATTATTTTTTTGGATAGTTTCACGTGCGTATCTTGTTAAAGTTGTTTGAACTAAAGGCAAGTGGCTTTCCACACTTCTAAGGTTCAATCTACCGATCAAAAACAAGAAGCAAGGCGAAACAAGAAACAGAAGCCCATAAATCTCCACGAGAACAAACCTGTAGTCACCTTGCGGCTTAGCTGGATGAAGTAAGATATTCTGTTCCGTAAGTTTCCAGTAGCAAATTTAAAATTATTGCCAACATTTTGCAATAATATATAAATAATATATTAGGCTTATCTACTATATGACTCGATAATACAGACAAGAAATAAATGATTGTATTAAATAAAAATATATATGAACCAATTAAATATGTTTGATATAAACCGATCATTTATAAAATCAACTACACAAAATAATTATTAGACAATACAAAAATATTTACCTCAATCTGTAGTCAGTAGCACTGAAATTTGTGATGTCTTGTCCTTAATAAAAATATATTTCAGAAAACAATCGCACGTTGTCAAACCAATTATGGAAATGTTTCAGTAAATAACTTGAGTATTTCTAATATTTATGTGACATAATTTGTTTAAATATTCCACGGTTTGAATCAAATGTATCTGTAATTTTTCCAAAATACATGGATGATTTAATAAACAGCCCATATATTCAACTACGTCCTGGCATAAGTTTGAGTCAAATATACCACCGTTGGTTTCAAATATATGGATAATTTGTGCTAAATATAGAGATACATGAATAAAGCGGTTCATATATTTAACCTAACCACACAAATGTTTCCGAAAACCACTTCATGATTTACGTTTTATTTGGGGTATATTTGGTTTACATATGCTAGAATTTTCTATGTACAGGGTGGCTCGAATTCGTGTCTATGTATGGGGAACGCGAAAACCGTAAGAGATACAGTGTCGGTCAAATTAAGGCAAAATTGCCCATTTAGGTGCCTAACAATATGCCGTTTAGAAAGTTTCAAAATTCCGAGTATTTACGGAGATATCCGAAATAAACCGAAATTTTGAAAAATCGTTTCATTTTTTCCTGGGCTTATTTAAAATCGGATTTCAAATCTAATTGCACTTTTGCATTGCCACTGTTTCCGCTCTATCCAATGATGATACCCAGTTTGAAATCCGACGTTTCGTCTTCAAGGGATCATCATCAACTTTCTTTTTTTTTAATACGAACTTTAATTTTTTTTATCGTTTTTGAGATGGTATTGGCGTTATTAATATGAATATGTGTTTTTATTTATTTTTATTTTTTTTTATTTTCATTTTATATATTTTGCTTTGGCGGGATCTTAAATAATTTAAGGTAGGTACTTTCAAAATTTTCATATTCTATAAAAATATTTTATTTGTTTTTTGTATTGTATTTGTATTTTTTGTAAAATTGGAGCCCGTATTAAAAATAAAAAACAGTAAAATTATTTTTTACGAGAATATGGCCTTGAACTATTACTCAAACAAGTTGGTTAGTGCAAAGATAAGATATTTTCAACTTTTAACTAAATTAAAAATTTATTTAACAGAGAACCTCAACAATTTATAATCATACAAAATCAAAGTACCTATAGTATCACATAGTATGATTATAAATTGTTGATGTTCTCTATTAAATACATTTTTTAATTGGTTAAAAGTTGAGAATATTTTATCTTTCCAGTAAGCAACTTGTTTGAGTAATAGTTCATGGCCATATTCTCGTAAGAAATGATTTTACTATTTTTTTTTAATACGCTCCAATTTTCCACTTTAAACAAGAAACAAAAGTAAATATTTTTATAGAATATAAAAATTTCAAAAGTACCTACCTTAAATTATTTAAAATTACGCTAAAGCAAAATATATAATTAAAAAAAATAATAAAAATAAAAAAAAAGAAAAAAAATAAAAACACATAATCATATTAATAACGCCAATACTATCTGAAAAACGATAAAAAAATTAAAGTCCGTATTTAAAAAAATAAAGTTGATGATGATCCCTTGAAGACGAAACGTCGAATTTCAAACTGGATACCATCATTTGATAGAGCGGAAAAAGTGGCAATGCAAAAGTGTAATTCAATTTGAAATCCGTTTTTAAATAAGCCCAGGAAAAAAATAAAACGATTTTTCAAAATTTCGATTTTTCCGGATATCTCCGTAAATACTCGGAATTTTAAAACTTTCTAAACGGCATATTGTTAGGCATCTAAATGCGCAATTTTGCTTCGATTTGACCGACACTGTATATCTTACGGTTTTCGAGTTCCCCATACATAGACATGAATTCGAGCCACCCTGTACAGTGAATTTCATAAATATGTATGACACTTTCATTACATATTAAAATTCGACTGACACCACCTAAAACATTTACCAATATATTTATAAAATCGACTGTATACATATTTAACTGAAACATGATTAAATCAATAAATAATAATAAAAAATATAATCTATTTATTTTTCTATACAAATTCGAGAAACAGATAAATTATACAGGTGTTAAAAATTATATATAATACAAAAAGGATTTTTATTCGTAAATTCAGTTAATTTTCTGGATCTGATGTAACAGTTTCGTTGATTTTTATTATTTTAGGTGAGAGAGGCAATTCTAGCGATTCTAAAGATCCATTTTCCTAAAATCAGATTCTAATTTTAGATCGGAAAGATTTTTTTATAATAATTATATAGGTAGGCAGCCAACATTACCAACTTCTGATTTTCTGCACGAAAATAAAAGATTTTATCTCATAAAAGATATACATTTTTACTTACTTGCAACTTCTTAATCCCTCTTTTTAGACAAAACTTGTCCCCAGTGTTGCCATTAACCAACACCTCTACCTGCGGATCTGTTAGAAGCTCTACGATTTCCAAATCGTCAATTTTCTGTTCTAAAATCAAAGATCTTTGAGAAAAGAAATTTTAAGAACCAATAGAAAATGTCAAAATAAGTAGACTGTCATATATAGTATATTTCCTAACTAGTGCGGAAAGTGCCACTTTTCCGGTGCCACTTTTCCGCACGCGATTGCTATCAAGTGAGGAAAAAACACTTTACACACGAGTTAGGAACGCTATTTTTTCTACGAGCGTGCGGAACATGTAAAAATAAAGAAACTACATATTGAAATTTTATTAATTTTTATTAAAGCATAAAGAGAAACTACAATCTATTCTACTACATATGATTAATATTAATAGTGAATTGGCAATTTGATGCATTCTGTAAGTTGATCGCTGATGCTATTAGTTTTTTTTTGGTTCATTTCTTGTGTCGAGAGACTGGTTGTGACAAAATTGTTGTTGGAAGAAGTAGCCCCATATGCATGTTCTTTGTCGGTGGATAATATTTTGCTAGACAATTTTATCCGCATTTACGTTGATTCTTCTAAATACCCTTCAGCCACGGCTATCGTTTTCCAACCTCCCAATCTTTTTATACTGATAATACCTTCTCCACTATCTGCCAATATGGTAGCCGAAGACCGCCGAAAACTGTGGCCCGTATATAATTCGGGGTTAGGAAGTTTCAGAAAAGCTGCAATTACGGACGGATATTTACCGAAGCTATCCACGCCAACACATTGGACGGTACAGGCTCCTTGTCTGTAGTTTACGCTGCCGTCGTTTACATCATTTGAAATGACAAAACTTCTGCTGGTGTGATTCTTCGAGTCTGGTATCTTCACAGTCAAAAGACCCTCCCTTTCCGTAATATCATTAGTGGTGATTTTTGCGAGTTCACCACGACGACATGCGCCGGCTAACCCAAAAATAGTTGCTACTTTTATTAGGAGATATGTCTTATCTGGTGCTTCCATAAAAAATTTTGAAATTTGTTCTTTAAAAATTTTGCCTTTTTTGGTTGAAATCCTAAATTTTGTTTCTTTAAATAATACGTGAGCTTACAATATTGACCGATGTCCACGTTGTTTTGAATTTTAATTACATTTTTAAGCATCGAATATCTGGACCATAATGTGTTGGGACGGTAGCTTTTGCTTAGATGTATAAAATATGCCAAAAACACTTTATTCCTTAAACTTTTCACCTGCTGACTTTCGCACCACTTGTTAAAAGCTGCATATTCTTTTTTCTTCAAACGTCAGCAAATCCGTCATTACTCGACTGTGTAGGCGGCCGTGAAATTTCGTTTTTCCTCCGCCGGAGCTTTACTTTTCACTTTTCCGCCGGCGGAGGTAAAAGTGTTGTCATAGCAACATAGATACAATACAAACAGACAACAAAATAAGCGTCAACAACTCAAGATTTATTAAACTACAATTTGTATTTATCACTCAATTTGTGACTGCATTTCTAAACATCACTAATTTAGGAACAAATTGGTTATTATTTAATCGAATTTACTCAATAACTGCTTATCAATACAGAATTAAAACGCAATCGGAGACGCCATCTTAAAAAAATAATTATTGTTGACAGCTTTATGTTACATTATATTCACCGACACCGGTCTAAGCAAGGCCACCTACGACCGTGGTCTAAGTCGCCTTGCGAACCCATTTATCTTTAATAATAATTAGATATTATTACTATTAAGAGATGTTTTTGCATTAATATGTCGACATTTGAAGAAAAAACAGCATGTTTTATTTGGAGGAAAAGTTACTTTTCATGGCTTGCTCTCGCACGCACGAGCGCGCCATGAAAAGTATCACTTTTCCTCCATATAAAATAATATACTATTGCGTATCTGTGTTTCGACTTTTCCGGTAGCAACTCTACATCTCTTGATGCTTTCAGTATTGACTCGGGCAACTCATCATCGGATGAGTCCATGATAATATAATAATAATAATGAAAGGATTTTAACACAATATCATAAACGCGTCTTGCTTTAAGTTGACGTTTTTAATTTATTCGAATTGTTGACAGTATGTTCGCAGGGCGATAAAGGCAAAATTTGACATATACGCTAATTGTTATAACTGACACTGACGTGGCATGCTAATTGTTATGTTATTATTAATAGCAGTTATTGATATTTATGATACTGGGTGTCCCAAATTTGTAGGTATATTTCTTTTGTATAATAATTTCCTTAATAATTATAATTAGTTTTCCGCTTTGTTATAACGAACATGACGCGTTCCCCTAAATTTGGTATTGTCAATATAGAACTTACTGTGTGACAAATTTGTATACTTTGTTGATATTTTTACTTTTCCGCACTAGTGCGGAAAAGTGGCACTTTCTAAACTAAATTGAGTGCGGAAAAGTGAACTTTTCCGCTCGCAAGTAGAAAAAACATGTATCGAAATCCCAACGGTTTTTGATATACAGGATGTCGAAAGTGTTAATAAAAAAAAATATTTTTTACCAATTACTTAAAAGTATTTTCATTGATTTAATGAAAGGTGGTATGTTTGTTTTTGCACATAAGGGAGTACCGACTGGTAAAAGTTAATGGAAACCAGTATATGTTTCATTGAAAAATACCAGAGTTCTTCCTAATACAAATGTATTTGAAACAAAAACATAAAAGATTGACTGAACCCAACCCTTTCTCGTATTGTATAATACATATGGAAGCTATATTCGGGCGTAAGTATTACAATTATCTATTGTATTCGACTTCCTTGTAATCGAAACATTTCAAAACAAGCAAAAAATTGTAGAAAAAAAATGCTTCTACACTTTATAATTTATGATATCATACCCACCCGCATTTATTTTACATGAAACAAGCTTTTTGTATGATGATCTTGATGCGGGGCCAGCCATCCATCTTATTGGTAACTTAGGCTTTAAAGAGGTGTGTATGCACTTACCCTATAGTAAGGAATTTGTCCATTATTCAGGCTGATGTCACAGTTTACGCATTAAAATTTACTCCGTACCCACTTATTTCCTTATTATTTAAATATGGATGGAGCTGTGCTTTTACAACTCCGGCGCACGCGTTGTGGCCATATTAAAATCGTACGCCGAGTACGGGGAATCTTGTAAAAAACATTTATTATATTAGATTAGCCTTGATGATTGGGGCAAATATTTTAAATAGTTCTCTAAACTCTAAAGGTGCATTTAAGCCAAATTATGATAAATTGATTAATATAAATTATTTGATTTAAGAAATTCGACCTTTTCATTCAAACAGTATTGTTCAAATATGTGATAGATTGATATCAAATATACGATATTCGTTAATTCAAGTCATTCGTGATAAATGGTACCTATTTAGGTCAATTAAACATAGGTCAACTACACGATATATTTGTCTTCGCATGATGCTTTTTTTTCTGTGTACATATTATTTAAGAAGTAAGAACGCAAGCTTTTAATAATTGTGTAGGAGGTACTACGTATTATAATAATATGGTTGGCCGCGCTACGGTAAGCTTGAACGTAAAAAAATACGCGCAAAAGCAATAATACGTCCACTGATAGAGCGTAAGCGTTGACGTGCTTTTACACTTTCATATATTTTCATATCGCTCCTTTACCTACCCTTATGGCACGTTTCTTCATGACAATCATAGCCATATAGAACTACGGGCAAGTTCAGTGGATGTACTTGCAAAACGTAAACGTGCCCTTACGTCTTTCATATATATCGATACGCTAAAATTAAGAGAAAGTGCACACTTATAGTGATGCATTTTAATGGTCAGTTCGTTATTCATCTGATATTTTTCAGTTTAGGTCTTTTTAATTTCGGCTAATATTGCGCCAAGAGTAAGTAAGGTTTTCTGGAATTGCTTTATTATTTGTAATTGTATCTAACCATAACCTACATTATCAAAACGGTGGCGATGTGAATGATTCCGAAACTTCGTCATTGATTTAATTGCAAAAATCCATTGTAAAAATTTGATATTTTTTTCAGATTTCCTCTCGCTCTTCTACAATGCACTTTCAACAAAAGTCCTTCGTCTCGTCAAAGGAACCACCGAACAAATCTGATATTTACGATACCAGATTTTCGAAACAAGGCATAAACATAAGCGCCTTCAGCAGCATCATAACGCTCGACCTGCAGTACCTCTCCTCTTCTTGCCTAGACTTTTCTTCCTTTGATTGGTAAGTGATGATTTGTCTATTCGCTGTGCATGGAACATTTATTTATGGCTAGGCACTATAAAATATGTATAACTGGTAACTCTATTTTAAGAGAGAATGGAGTCCTTTTTAAATAATTATAAATGAAATAGTAATATTTTTATAACATGACTTCAACCTTCCGTTTTACTTGGACGGGGACGAACAGATATATGGAAAATTGAAAATTTATAATATCAACGCCTTGTTCATTAACAAATTTAAAAATATAAATGTTCTCGTTGGTCACAATTACGGTAGTATATCCTCTCGTCTAGCGACAGCAGCATCGAAGTTCTTACCTTTTGCTAAAAGAAATAAAATATTATTTATTAAAAACTTTATAACTCAGACTAATGTATCCAAATTTTGAGAACATGACTAGGGGCTAAAATTTGCTTTTCAACATATCTAAATAATTCAAGGTTTTTACCTACCGTGTCCTACAATATTTTAGTTAACTACAAGGAAGACGTAGAGAGGACATAACAAATAAGTGTCTTTTTCTCCTTAATTCTCAGTTAAGACATGGGAGTAAGGAAACATTCTTAATTATGAATAAAAAATATGCTTAAGTCCGAGACAAATATCCTTAATTCTTAGTTTAAAAATGAGACCTAAACTAAATTTTGAATTTCAAGTTTTGGATTAAGGAAAATTCTTAATTTCGAGTTTGATTGGGCTTAATTGTGAGTTTCAAAGTCAAAATAGTTCATAGTTTCTAACTGAAAATTAATGGAAAACTTTAATTCTTATTCTAAAAAATTTAGATTTGTATTTGAAATTGAGAGCAAAGGACAAATCCTTAATTCCGAATTTTAGAGCCAGAACTAAGCTTAACTTCGTGCTTCAAACGCAGAATTTAGGACAAATCTATAATTCCGACAACATCCTAATCCGAAGTTTCTGCTAAATTCTTTGTTTGAGGCTCGCAACTAAAGAGGCATCTATAATTATCGGTTTGAAAGTAGAAATAGTTTCAATCAGGCCTGAGATTGAAAGTCAAAATGGGATTTAATAATACACAATGAAATCTAACTCATGGTTCTAACGTTAGAATTTACTTCCAAGTTTCTTAATGAAAACCAGCTTAATTGCGCGTTCAAGCTCAAAATGTTTCCATAACATTTTGAGTTTGAAAGTAGAGACACAGATTAATCTGTGGTAGAGATAAGTTAAATTTCTCGTTTCAAAGTACGTATTGAGCAAAAAATTTTACTTTTTTTTCACTGTCAGAAATCTAAAAAATCTTTCGTTCCAAGAAGCAAAAATCCCTAGTTGAGAGCCTCAAAATTCGAATTAAGCTTAAATGTACAGACAGACATGCTAGTAAAAAGCATGCCTATGAGCATGCTTACATCGAACATGCTTTTTTAACTGATACATTTGCTTTAGATCAGCATGCTCCTTTTAA
>JAEQML010078408.1:0-12452 GCA_016904865.1 Pissodes strobi | reverse complement strand
TATAAACATATTAAATATAAGGCATTAAATGTTAAAAGATCTTGACAAAAAAAGTAATTGTTTACTAAAACATGTAAGGCATACTTAAAAATAGGGTAACTTCTTATACCTATCGAAAAAATATGAAAAATGGTGCTTGTAGAAGGCTTTTACTTTAATAGTGGAAAATCAGTGGCTTTGCTCTTTGACTTCGTCAGGGTATATATTAACCCAGATTACTGATGATTAAAAGATGCACTCTAGAAAACGGCTGAAATTATGATTTCTAATTTCTACCGCCGCGCGCCGCGCCGTCGAAGAAATGGCTTCAGCCATCCTGCATAAGTTAAATTATATTTAAATAGAATGTAACGGTTAGTGTAGTTTGATTATGTTGTCAAAGTCATAACAAAATAATGAAATAGTAAATTTTGTTTAAAATAAAAAATAATTATAAGAGGTTCCTTTCTTATTTTCCTTCAAGTCAATACGAATGTATATTTTAGTAAATTATAATTGTTAATTAAACAAAAACTGTTTTAGTTGGAATATAACTTCAAATTTGATGTCGGTCATAACGGACAGCAGGATAATATGATATAGTCGCCTTCCACTTAACGAGGGTGAATAAGCCTATCGATAGGCTTATTCACCCTTATTGTTTGGAAAAGAAACATACATATAAACTGGTTTTATTGATTCGATTCGGAGATCAGGACCCGCCTCGTTAAGTGGAATGCGACTATACCTAATATGTTAATTTTGTGTCGCTGCAAATATTGGAAAAAGCCTTTAACGCTTCACGAACTTTTGATAGAAATTTTCAATTTAGAGGATGTTTCGCAGGATCCTGATGGAATTGCCGTTTTTCCGCTAGAAATTTCAAATAAATATAAAAACAACATAGATATAAATAATATTCCTGGTGGTTAATTGATGACTGATGCTGAAACTATTTTTGATCGAGATGATGGTGTCTTCCACGAAGATGACTATGTAACTAATTCACCGCCTTCTGAAAATAATTCTTAATCAAGCCAAGAAATAATATTTGATTCCCCTGGTGCTTTATTATATAACCTACCCTTGCCTACTTTTATCAAACGTCGAAAATTATTGAACCAAAAAGGAGCAAAACTTATACCTTTTCCTAGAAGAAAAAGTTATTACATTCGGTATTATCAAATCGAACGATATACAGGGCTTTAGAAAAGTTTGGAAACGTCGATTATTGGGCTAAATCTACAAGGCATCGAAAAAAGTTTAAAACAAAAGTTTTGGGCAGTACAATTTTTTATTATATAGAGTTGGTCATAAAATCGTGGCACATCAAAGTTACATACTTTATTATTGAATATTTTAATTATTATCCCTTTAATTTTAAGCAAAAATTGTAAAAGATAATGTACTTACCTAAATTCAACCGTTTCCGAGTTATCGAGTTTCGAAAATGATATACCTACAAACCATATTAAGTTTTGACAATTTATTTGACTAAAGAACAGTTATTTCTAATAGTAATCCCTAATTTTTGACACGTTGAAAATAGGATAAAAATTATGAAATTTAGCGTAAACCGTAAATCGATACATCCAACAGATTCAAAATGGCGGCCAGGAAATCGCGAAAATTTGATGTTAAAAAAGGAAAGCATTACATTATTTTATTTATTATTTATTTATAAGATGTTCAAACTGCACAGTGCACACCGTCCACTGCTTGACAATGTGTTAATCTTGCATAGAAACCATCTATCACGTTATTCAACTGATCTTCATTAATAAGCTTAATGTCGAATTGCATCGATAATCCGCTGCCTCAGTTTATTAACATCAGTTGGTTTAGTTTTATACAGCCTGCTTTTCAGATGAACCCAAAGGAAGTAATCAAGGGACGTTAAATCGAGGGCCTGGGCCGGCCACTCAAGTGCTCCTCGTCTCCCGATCCACGTTAGGGCCAAAATGGGGAGAAGACCCATTTTGCTGAAACCATGTCGATTCAAAACCTTAACCGATGGCTTCACGAATCACAAGCATAGATCTTGCAACATTTGTCTACCAGCTATTTCGCATCACACGTTCTTCATTTCTGGTGTTTGTGTGTGAGTATCAATCCTCCAGTGTGGGTTGGAATCACTCCAATAGCGACAATTATGGCGGCTTAAGGTGCCATTTATATGCAATGTCGCTTCGTCACTAAAAACAATTTGCCTAGAGAAACGAATATTTTGATCACACTTTTTCACAAAATTCCACTCGCCTCTCATAGTCATCATCACTTAATTCTTGAACTAAATTAACTTTATAAGGCTAGAATTTGCATTGTTTAAGAATATGATGCACTGAAAATGTTAGATTTCGTGTTCCTGAGCAGCTTTTGGAATGGAAATATGCCGATCCTTAATGAGAGATTGCATTACTTCTACGCTTTTTTCTTCGTATATCGCACTTTTTGGACGTCCTGTTCGTGGACTGTATTTACCGAATCCAACTCATCAAAACGACGGAAGGTTTTTTGACTGAATATTTCGCTATCGGCGACGGCGGTCCATCTGGAAACGTGACGTTAAGGGGGTTTATCAGTGAAACGAGATTCCGACGGCGTGCCTTTCTAGCAAAGGCAAGCTATTCTTCGTTCTCTGTCTAGGCACCGCCCACCGATTCGATTTAAGTTGTGCGAAAACAACACTGCATTTTACGTTACGTCGCGTCGCCGGACTGCCACGTGACCACGTCGCAGTCACCGTTGGACCGTCGATAAGCACATTACGTGTGCTTCGAGACGGACAGCATCAGCAGTCAGGCAAAATATGACAAAATCTCTCGGGAGAACGGGAAGAGCTACTGTGTTGAAATTTTTATGGTAGGTGCGCCTCATGGGGGGGGGCTACCCTTGACCATATGTGGGACCGGGGCTCTAATTTAAGGGGGGGTTTGGGAAAAACCACGTTGCACCCCCACCACCCCGGAAACCCAAAAGAATGGGAAGAAATGGAAAAAAAGTAAAACATTGTTCGGAAACTTAATAAAAGTGTTATAAAACGAAGAAAAAAATAATAAAAAAAAAGTAAAGTTAGAGACACGCGGTTTCAGGCGAAAGTATTCAGCTACGAGGTCGGGATGGCAAAAATGGGGAGAAAAAAATTCTTTATGAAAAAATAAAAGTTTAAATGAGAAAAATTTAAAAAAAACGTAAAAGATTGTTCCGAAAGTTAATAAAAGTATTATAAAACAAAATAAGAAAAAAGTATATAAAAAAGTTGTATATGTATATGTATAAAAAAAGCAAAAAAAAAATAAAAAAAAGTGTTGAAACGGGAGCAAAAGTTGGGGAAAAAAGCTTAAAAAAATAATAAAAACTCAATTTCCAATATCTCTTTCAGAGGTTTCACTTTAGTTGTGTGTTTATAAAGCTGACACATATTTTTTTTCATGATTTTACTTTTATAACTTAGATACGGATGCTTATAAAAACCAGTTCTCTTGAAATTTGTCAGTCATTTATAAGAAAGAAAAATAAGAAATTTGTAATGATAGGTTTTTAATATAATTATAAAAATTGTGCATTTCAAATAAGAAATGGTACCATCATGTCTTTACAAATAATCTAAAAATACCTACCTATTATAATATAAATCCATATAAAAAATATTTAATTATCTCGATGGGGGTTTCTAATTTTTAGACCTCTTGCAAATATAGGATCAAGAATTTCTGGAATAAGGCATTTAATGTATTAAATAACGTAAAAAGACATTGAAATTTGCAGAATTAATATACAAACCTATTTACAAAAAAAATGCATAATAATATGTCGTAGGCTTCGAATGTAAGCATAATACGGAAGGGATAAAATTTTTTATGGAGAATTGGGATATCTTGGCTTACTCCCTATGTGTCATAGTTCGTTCATATATTATGGCTTGCGTAATAAATGATGAGAAAATGGAATCTATGTTTATAAAATATATAAAGCTATCTAAAAACAAAATATAAAACATACTTTTATATTTAAGCACATATAGATATAGAAGGTAGTTTGTGGATGTTCCTTTATTTTTCTCCTGTTGTAGTTACCCTCCGATTCGAGCTCCCCTGTGTTTGTCTATAAACTAAATGTCCTGCATTGGCTCCAAGACGAGAACCGAATGTCCCTGACTAAAATCCCTTGTGACAATGTTCAATGTTGTATTTTTAGTTGTTTAATTCGAAAAAAAAAACATTTTTTTTTAAGTCATGGGCGGACACTTTCTTTTATCAATAATATTCGGTATGATACCCTCCGGGGCCCCACTAGACTTTATATATTTAATCTTATTAAGGCTAAATAAGCCCCTTATTATTACAGATAACACTACTAAATTTCAACAAAATCGTTAAAAGGATATTTAAGATATTAATTAAAAAAACGATTTTTTTAAAGTTTGACATCCTGTATGTGGGAAACTATGCATTTTCGGACCCAGGTGCATATGAGAAAAAGTTAATATTTTCTTATGTAGAATCTCTCCTGAAATTATTCTAACGGTATTTTCGGACACCCTGCATATCGTTGAATTCATCTTTTACTGGTTTATTTAGAAATATGTAAGAAAAAAGGGCATTCTGTTTAAAAAAATTACCTTAATTTGACCCCCTTGTATAAAATAGGGTGACAATTAAAACACTACAAACAATAAAAGATCGTTTAACTAGAAACATCTTTTGTATTTTTATTTTTTTTTGCAACACTCATAGATTTCGCGTTAAGGTATGGGCTCAACTTAAAGCGGCCACCCTGTACATTATTCACCAAACAAAATCAAAAGTTGTTGTATTTAGTAGTCTGTTAAAACAAAACTTACGTTGATGCCATTAGTTTTGCTGACTTCTTTTGTTCTCTTGATCTTCTAGCGATCAACATTTTTTGACAAATACTACTGTTTTTGGAATCAGGTCGATTTTTTCCCCATATTGATACAAACACAATAAAACAAAGTAAGAATAATCGAGATAGAAAGGTGCAAACCATTTTGCTCTATCTTGGTCAATGGCCGATTTTCAACTGTCAATATTTCGAGAACAGTTGGAGATAGGTGTAGAACATTTTTCATTAAATGTGTCTAGAATTTGATGTAGAATCTAAATGTGCAATAATATGCAGGGCATTCCATTAAAAAAGTCAATAAACGAATGCCAGGTTTTTATGAAGCACCCTGTATAATTGAAAATATTTTACGATATGCGACACGACATATCCTACAATTTTTGTATCTAACATTTTTTTATCTCTGTAAATAGGGAGATACGGGACAGTCACACTAATGGACCACCATGTAGGTATTTTCCCCTTTATTATTATTATTCCTTGAAAATAGTCATTATTTATCTATAGGTAATAATTATTGATGTAGATACCTTTTTCCAAATATATAGGCTCGTAACCTGCCTAAAGTGTTTAGAACACCTTTTTATATTTTATGTTATAGTCTTTACGAAGTTAATTGAAACAGTTGGGGCTCTTAATAATTTCTAATTATTTTGTGTAGGCGCTCGCCGGCAACTGAGAACAGACTATGCCGACATTAAATTAAGAGTCCCAACTTTTTCAATTGACTTCGTAAAGACGATACCTACGTCTAGACTAGGTAGAAGCGAGTCGATTGTTTATCTTACCCTTCGTATTTTTTGAATCCTACAGTAATATTTGTATTATCATTCAAATTTTGAATCTCGAGTGTGCGGGTCGTTCTGTAACTTGTGATTTATTGTGTTTTGGTTCTATCAGTGCTTTGTTTTATTGTTTTTGTATCAATATGGGGAAAAAAAGCGACCTGATTCCAAAAACAGTAGTATTTATCAAAAAATGTTGATCGCTAGAAGATCAAGAGAACAAAAGAAGTCAGCAAAAATATTGACAGTTGAAAATCGGCCATTTACCAAGTTTGACAGCCTGTAAACTCTAAACGGCTAAGGATAGAGCAAAATGGTTTGTACTTTCCTATCTTGGTTTTTCATAAGCTATTGTTTGACACTAACTTTTTATTTACCACAGGTAAATTTAACCTCTGGGTAAATAAATACAAAGTTAGCGTTAAACGATAGCTTATGAAAAATCGAGATAGAAAGGTGCAAACCATTTTGCTCTATTTTTACCCGTTTAGATTGTACAGGACTAGACAAGGCTAATTTTTGACTTTCCCTGTACTTTTACAAAAAAAAACTGAAATAGCCATCTTATGTAATTTTTTCCCGCGAATTCGTATATGTTCAGCAAGAAACAATTGAACATCAAATAAAAGTGCTAGGGGTCACTTTGATATATTTTTAAATGGGATGCCATGTATATTATTGCATATTTGGATTGTACGAAAAAGCCTAGACATATCTCATGAATAATGTCCTATACCTATCTCTAACGGTTTTTGAAATATTGACAGTTGAAAATCGACCATTTACCAAGTTTGACAGCCTGTAAAATCTAAAGGGCTAAAGATAGAACAAAACGGTTTGCACTTTCCGATAATGGTTTTTCATAAGCTATCGTATGACACTAACTTTAGATTTAACCAGATGTTAAAAAATCCCGGATAAATTTAACCTCTGGTTAAATAAAAAGTAAGTTATACGAGAGCTTATGAAAAACCAATACAGGAAAGTGCAAACCGTTTTGTTCTATCTATAGCCGTTTAGATTTTACAAGCTGTCAAGCTTGGTAATTGGTCGATTTTCAACTGTCAAGATTTCAAAAACCGTTAGAGATAAGACATTATTCATGAAATATGTCTAGCCTTTTTCGCACAATCCAAATATGCAATAATATACATGGCATCCCATTTAAAAAATATATCAAAGTGACCTTCAGTTCAATTGGTTTTTGCTGAACATATCCGAATTCGCGTGATAAAATTACATAAGATGGTTATTTCGTTTTTTTTTTATAAAATTACAGGGAAAGTAAATAAATCGCCTTGTCTAGTCCTCGTTGGATAACCCTGTACAGCCTGTCAAACATGGTAGTTGGCCGATTTTCAACTGTCAATATTTCGAAAAACTTGGGGATAGATATAGGGCATTATTCACGAAATGTGTCTAGAATTTCATGCAGAATCTAAATGTGCAATAATATACATTCCATTAAAAAAACTCAAAAAACGAACGACAGGATTTTATAAAGCACCCTGTATAATTGAAAATATTTTCACAATATTTACCACAACATATCTTACAATTTTTGTATTTAACATTTTTTTATCTCTGTACGGGTCTTTGTTACACTAATGCGCCACCTATATCTGTGGAAAGTTTGTGAAGCGGCTACAATATCATTTAGAACAGTCTACAAAATAAATAATAATCCCAAATATTATATTTCTGAAAACTGGTTTCGTCCAGCGAGCGATCGCCCGACCGGCTCAGGTTGTAAACAACAGACACACACCACGTGGCCTCGCGCCGATGCCAGCTTTTACCAGAAGAAATAATTCTAGATAAATTCATGTGTTTGAGCGACAAGGGGGCGTGTCGAATCAGCGATTTTGTCTCAAAATCTTTATTCCAGGATTATGGACAAACTATTTGATCGAAAATTTTTTTTCTTTTATCAATATGTCTAGATTATGATCCACTAGGGTCGTACAGACTTATTTTTTCTGTTATTTTTTTCTCCTAATATATTAAAAGCTAAAATTAAGAAATTAAATTTTTTATCACTGTACTGCCCTAGATTCAGTAATTCTAAGCTAGTTTTATACTTGGCTAATTTTCTTTATTATGCATATTAACGAAGAAAATCGGGAACAAAAAAAATACTGCTGATGAATCCCCTTACGGCTTGCATGATCGTCAATTCACTAGGAAGCCTACTTGGTATGAAGGAACTATTACCACAGCTTATAAGCTGTGCTATTAATAAACCTACCTTGTAAATTTTGTTTGGTACTCCTTTACCTTTAGAATAATAGCCTTTGTAAAGGACATGCGCATACATATTGTTTATTTTTATATTATATTAACAATTACAGTAATTGTTTCATTAAAAATATCGAAAAGTAAAAGCTATGCTTATAAACAAGTTTCCCATCGGCCACGCGAGTTTTCAAAAATGCTGTGTATTTAAGATAATATTCGAAACAATTCTTCAATTAAGTGTCTCATATGACCAACAATATAATTAAATGGAACTAATCACCTTACTTTACTTCCATTTTAAACTCTATGTTCCTGTATTATCCAATAAATTAACAACATATTTTTTTATAATCAGAGGTTAATCAATAGTTGAAACAAGACTTACAGTACAATTATGTCGACCATAGTAGGTGAATACTTATATTCGGAGATTGTGCAACTGAGATCAGTAATCACAAATTTTAGGCCCAAATTTTTATATTTCAGTTCGTAGCATTCTGATAGCTTACTGTGCATATCCAATTTTGCATCCTCCATAATCTTTCTTGGGCAGAAGTCGCTTATGCATTTTGCATGAAAGAGCTCATTATGATTATAAAATTTTGCGTGATTAATAGTATCCTAAAATGCAATAATTTAATGGCAAGTCTCCTTCGATATTAGATAAGTTTACAATTAATATTATGTTCAATCAAATGTGTTTAATATTAAGGACTTTTTTATACTTTTTATGTAGGGCCAAGATTCCAAGAGTATTTGCAGTGGTAAGGCTAATTTAAACACAATAAGTGATTCTTCAGGTTAAACTCAAAGTTGACATCAATCCGTAGATTACGAAAAATAAAACGCGGAACTAAAATTTGTTTTGTTCTAAGTTTCCTCACCACCACTTTGATAATCAGGCCAATCAATATTCGGAAATGAAGCTTTCAGCAGCCAATATTTCGAAAATAAATTAATTATTTATTATTATTTAGAATTTTTCAGGGAACTACATAGAAAGCGAATAATATTCGGAGCGTGTATACAAAAATGTATCTATTCTCCAGATCCGAAGAAAATATCGAATAATATTATGTTTCTTGTAAATTGAAATAGAATAAAGCGGCACAAAATATTTAAATACATTTTTCCTGCGACCACCTATAAAAAAAGACACAGTTAACTTGGCTAGAATGTGCCTTATATCACACGCGTATTGATTTTTTTACTAACGTGCATTATACACTCACTTTACGCACTCTCTAAGATTCGGAAAATATACCTTTTTAATGCAGTGCGTAAAATAAATTGCTTTACGCACTAGTGGGGTAAAGTAAATTTGACATAATTTTTGACATTTAGTGCAGCGCGTAAAATAATTTATTTTACGCAATAATGCGAAAAAAAAAATTTACACTAGTGCGTAAAGTAATTTAAGAATATTTTAATTTTTTCATATATTTTTGGGTATGTATTTTGTATGCTACTCATGTGCAAAGTACCCTTTATTCATGTGATATTCATTCATAAAAAAGGGTCACTTTACACAATGGCTGCATAAATTATTCTACCATTCTTTTTAATATTTGTAATTATTGTGGGAAATAATTTAGTTGCATTTGCAGCTCGTTGTACTAGACCCTTAACATGAAATGTGATTCCGTTTGGGACTAGTTTCTTTTCCAATTACAAAAAACTAATATTGTTAAGTGAGGTCTAAAATTAAGAGGAGAATTTTGCATTTTTATATTTTTTTATAAATAATTGGTAGTTTTAAAAATAAAGTTAGAATTCAAACATTGGCAATATCGCCATTAAATGCAAAATTCCACATTAAATTTTACGCCTGTGTGCGCAAAATTTCGGGTCTCTAGCACCAACTGTTTTGCTTTAAAAGCAAAATTCGTTTCGATAAGGTGTAGCCTTCTGCCTTTGGATTAGGGCTGGACAATGGCATTCCGATTAGAAAACGTGCCAACGGTCTTCTCTTTTGCACTTTCTATGGATCCATTCGGCTTTGTCTGCACACTACATATAAATATTGTTAAATAAAATGAAAATAAATTAAATCGTGTTTTTCGGGTAATTTAAGTAAGTAGCCTTAATTTATTAGGTTGCGGATAAATAGATTATGCATGAACAGTCATTACAAATGGGTATAATTTCGACTATAAGTACGTTTACTTTACAATTTCGAAGGATTTCGGCACCCGGTTAACGCCTCATGCTAAAAATTTCTCGTTTGAAAACTAGTATACTTACAACACTTGTTATGTGATGTAATATATCAGTACTAGTGTTGAAAAGTGGATTTAAACACACGTGTGATGTTAATCGTTTTCTTAAGAACCTTTGTTATTTTCAGGTTATCGTAGGAAATATAGTGTAAATTAATATTTTGAAAATGCCTACCTCAACAACTTCCCAATGTGAAGATTTGTTCTTTACATCTCTGGCTTGTAAAATAATTGACATCCTACAGAATAATTTTTCATGTTCTCTACATTGCCGGTCATCATCAATTTGGAAAACTGGCGGCAACTCATTAAATAGCGAGCCTACGGACAAAAAAACGCTTGTTTAATATTTATCAAAGATGGTATGGTCAGAGTAGTATTATATACAGAAATAACTAAGTTAGGATTTGGAACCGCCCGCCGCGCCGCGGCGCCGGAAAAATACCTTTTGTCCCAGAAATATCTGGCCATATTTAGATTTTCCGATACTCATATAAAGAAATACAACAATATGGCATGGCAGTTTCTCATAAGTTGTAATTTTTTGTACAAATTGTAGAGTAAGAAGTTATGCTAAGCTTGTACCAGATAATAAAACAATTTGTACGCTTAACAAATGAATGTGTGGACGATTATACATAAACTTCTTATATACAACATTTTTATATTTTTAAATATATGATATTCCTTGAAGGCTAAATATTATATTTGAATTCATTTACATGGTCAATTTAGGTCAATTCTGTAAGCTACAAAAACTTTCCTATATTTGAAAATGTTCTATGTAATGAAACCCATCAGGATTTCATATATACAGTGCCATATGCTTTAACATTCCAAGTGATAGAACTTTAAGACGTCACAATATTGAGTCCTTTTATTTAGGGTTATTAAACAAATTGGATCTGAAATAGGAAATAATTATTTTTACGTTTATGTGGATGAAACCACTGATCCTTCCGATCGGTATATAGCTCATATAATGATTGGAGCGCTTAAATTTAAATTCATTAACGATATTACGTTTTGTTCAAGATGAATTGTCAAAATTTTTCTTTCCCGATGCTGTACCTCACAAAAAGCTCTTAATTTTTTTGGCAGATGTCGCTTCTTGCTTCCAGCTTTAAGGCTGGGAATAATTTAAAGATATTTTATTCGAATTTAATTCATGTGACGTGTTTAGTTCACGAAATTAATAGAGTCGCTAAGGAAATTAAAAAAAAATCTTCATGTCAAGTGTGAGTTAGTATCAAACGTGAAAAAAGTTGAACATTGAAAATCTTTCTGTTATGCTAATATGGGGCAACAAATCGTGAAAAAGTGTATGTTACATTTGCCCCATGACTTCATACGCCTGAAAGATCGCTTTAAATATATTTTTATTCGATCGGACGAAAAACTACACCTTTCCGATGTGTTTTCTCACCGCAAAAGTGATGATTCCAGTATATTGTATTCGTTGCTTGGCAACATGCAATAACTGTACGAGAATAGACAATAACTGTACGGGAATATAACATTTCCGTCCTAGGACGGGAATACCACATTTCCGTCCTATTCAAACGCCGTATTTGTCAGATCTGACGTTTATCAAAAGTAACATTTATCTGTAGTTCCGTAGTAGGATGCGCCTCGTCCAGCAATTACCCCAGTCATGCAGGAACGTTTTGCTTTTCATACTAGTTACACAATATACTATTTTGCGTATAAACATATGAGACTTTCATAGATCGATAGAATAGATAATCTATGGTCACCTGAAATGGCCAATGACAACATTTTTTGGAGGTTCAAAAATTTTTTATAGCCAAAAAAGTAATACATTTGTCAAAAAAATCGGATTTCGTACTTTTTTGTACATACTTCGTGATATCTAAAAAAATGAGTGAGCATGCTAGTACTCTAGACACTGATGTGTAAACATATCCTACATCGACATGCACAAATGTTTGAGCAGCCCTCGTAAAATCACTGCTCATGGTTATGATGTCACAGCCGTTTACACATTTCCGTCCCCCTCCGCTTGAACATTTCTGTCGCATTTGCCGAGATTTCCCTCATACCGCCGCGTAAGATGTTTACACATCAAACACTAATCGAAATCATTATACAATTTTTGATGTGTAAACATCTTACGCGGCGGTATAAAGGTAAATCTCGGCAAATGGGACGGAAATATGCATGCAGGTGGGGACGGAAATGTGTAAACGGCTGTACTCGCCTCTAGCGAGCAGCGATTATTAACCACAATGGGCGGGACATGGTTTGTTCACTATTAGAGGGTTTGTTTACTATTTTAGAACATCTAACATTTCACTTCACGCAGTGCTAACCCAAGGCGTACGCAAGATTAATAAAAAAAAAA
>JAEQML010078407.1:0-12452 GCA_016904865.1 Pissodes strobi | reverse complement strand
GAAATTTGTCTCGAGTGAACCTACCGTATATACTTATTTATACCGTGGTTCCGCAAGGGCAAGTTAAAAAATAGTACACAGGGTGACCAAGTTTTTTTAGAAAAATATTTAATATGTAACATATTTTCTGTATAGCTTACCTACAGTGTGTCCAAAAAAGTATGCAACATATGGGAAACTTCTTTATTATTGGATCCTCAGAAAATTTTATTCTCCATAAAAGTTGGTGCTTGCCCTAAAACAGTAAACGAGTATTTCAAATTTTACGTACTGCCTTTAGTGCGGACGCAAATGTCATTTTTCCGAAATCACGTCAAGAGTAAAGTACCTTAATTTATAAATATACAGCAAAATCTTATAAGGAAAAGTTCTTCCAAATTAAAAAATTATTCTAAATATGAAATTTGAGTTAAGTACATCAAATTTTAATTTCCTTTTTTTTCTCGACTTTTTACTCAAACGTTACGCCATCGGTGAATGCTTTGTTCTTTTGTTATTAGTATACTTGCCAAGCAACTTCAAAATTTATTTAAAGTAGACATTAGTTACATAGTTGCATAATGTTTCAGTTTTTACAGAGATAAAAGCCAGTTTAGGTATCAGTGTGTTGCAAACACATTTAAACAATTTTGGTCCAAAATAATTGTCCACAATAATTATTACAAAATACAATTGGAATGACTGACTCAATAATAATCAATTTCATATGTACGAGCGAAGTAAAATTATTGCTATTTATTTGTTTTTATTCCAAATGCATGGCCTACTCTTCAAGACCAAATATTTTTATGGCTTTTTAGGATACTTGAACATATTTTACTCATCGGGTGCAAAAGATAAATTATTAGTTGTTTTACATGAAATGAAAAGAGTTGAGTCTATTCATGATTTTGAGTTGAAAAAATTTGGAATCAAAAGTGTTTAAATGTGTTTGCAACACACTGATACCTAAACTGGCTATTATCTCTGGAAAAACTGCAACATTATGCAACTATGTTACTAATTTCTATCTTAAATAAATTTTGAAGTTACTTGGCAAGTATACTAATAACAAAAGAACAAAACAGTCTCCAGTGACGTAACGTTTAAGAAAAAATCGAGAAAAAAAAAGAAAAATTAAAAGGTGATGTACTTAACTCAAATTTCATATTTAGATTACTTTTTTAATTTGGAAGAACTTTTCCTTATAAGATTTTGCTGTATCTTTATAGGTTAAGGTACTTTACTCTTGACGCGATTTCGGAAAAATAATATTTGCGCCCGCACTAAAGGCAGTACGGAATATCTGAAATACTCATTTACTGTATTAGGGCAACCACCAACTTTTATCAAGAATAAAATTTTCTGAGAAACCAATAATAAAAAAGTTTTCCATATGTTGCATACTTTTTTGGACACACTGTATAAGGGTCCACCAAAAAAGTCCTGGTGTCATCTTTCAATTGCTATTCTAGATCCCTGTATACGAAAGGTATAACTAATACTTACAGGGTGACTAACACAAATTCCCCTTATTTCTTTTTTATCAAGCTTGTGGATGACTTTGTCGAAGCACTGTACAAGTACATTTTCTTTCGTTAAGGGTTCTAGAAAACTATACCCCCTATGTTATTAAAATCTAGTCATCCATGGATTTGTTTCTATAGTTACGTTGTCAATCAAAAACGGCAGTTATTTCAACAAGCAATAAGCTGCAATAGTGTCTTAATTTTTATGCTAAAACCAGTATGGCCTTTCGACTTCGTTGTTATATTTGCGATGACCATTTTCGAAGAAATCTGTTAGTAGATCTAAATGCAGATCAAGATATTGAAATTGCTAATCGTCGCCGGAATGATCTGCAGTATCCAGAACAGGAGGTAAATGATAATACAAGGCTTTGTCATAATTGCAACATTGGAGGAGATTAGAGTATACCAGAATGATGCAGATCCTACAATTATTAAGGTACTTTTTAAAAATAGTGCTAGATATTGCTTTGTATGCGGTAATAATAATCTAGAAGGAATTCGAACACCATCTTCAAGCCTGAGGGCTCATGTTTTTATTAAAACAGAAATATATGTTCCTCCTCACGTACGAGTATGTGGTGACCATCTTGATTCAAGAGGAATGTTATTCCAACCTTTATTAAATGGCTTACGTGGAATAAGAAGACCTAACAATTTGACAGGAAACGAATTGAATATTTCCTTGGGATGTCTTAGTGATGTTAGTTCTCAATCTTTATTAGAGCATGAAGAAAATAATTTAGACGATGAATTCAAATCTTTAACTTCACTAACCAAGTTTCAATTTCGTGACCTTTTTCAGTTATGTCATCCAGTATTCCTCTATGGTTGTCAGAGAACAGTTTCTAAGAAAGATCTTATTTGTTTTTGTGCAAAATGCGACAGGGACTTCCTGACGATTTCTTAAGGGTCATGTTGAACTATGCTTCTCGCCATCTACCATCTTTTAAAGTCGACAATTGTATGTGCAACGGATAGATATATCTTGGCAGTACATGGCCCATATTTTGCAGATAGTCGTAACAATGACGCTGCTACGCTTTTACACGAGTACAACCAAGCCCAGGCAACAAACTGACAATATACAGGCAGATCATCAGGCCAGCGCTCTTGTATGGTGCCCCTGTGTGGTCCTCTGTGGCAAACACCCACAAAAAATCGCTACAGGTCATGCAAAACCGGTATCTCCGAGCTGCCTTGTCGGCGGGCCGCTATACGCGAATAACTGACCTGCATGCTTGGGCAAACATCGAAACTGTCGAAGAACACATCGATAAGCTCGCATGCAGATTCATTGATTCGGGATACCCGGGTCGCCTCTGACTGTAGATATAGGTAGCGAAAAGTATGACCCACAGAGGAAAACAAAACACGGGCCCATACATAGAACCACAACGCTGTTCTTCCAGCAACCAACCTCCCGAATAGAGTCTAGAAACGCCGAAACAGAATTCTATGCCAAGTACAAATACCTGCCGAGAAAGTGCCCAATGGCCGCGGGGAGCGGGAAATAGGTGGCGCCCCTGAACAAAAGCGGCGCCCGGCCTACGATAATATAAATCGAACCGGAAATTCTGGCAAAACCCAGTGTCATTACCCCTATCGAATAGTCGGCTCCGCTTTTCAATATAAATTCCTACAAAACGGCACTAACAAACGCACAACACACACTGAACGTTATAAAACAACACAAAATGGACATATGAATGATAAAACACTCGTACTATCGCGATAATACGCACAGACCAGCTGATCTGCGCGATGCTGGCTGGAAGGCGATCTTGGCGGAGCTCGCCTAGATTTGTGATCTGATTGAATATGCAAATACCTAATGATGCAGTTCCAACTCCCATCACAATAGGGCAAACTGCCCCCGCTTATATACAGGCTAGAGCCAAACCAAAGGAACGAGAAAGCAGTTTTTTTTCCTCTGATATCATTCTTTACGCATCTTATGCACTCAGAACAAGACTACACATATCTCAACCAATTTGGCAACACAAAAATTAAACAGGCTGGAAGGGTAAGATACCCAGGGAAGCATATAGGCATATTAGGTAGGCCAATAGGGCCCTAGGCTAGTGTCAGAAGTGCGTCCCTCGTAAACGAGCTAGTTGTAGCACGTAAAGGAACGCGCATAGCACAATATGCGATCTATTTATGTACTAACATGCCTCTGTAATGTCAATATTGTAATAAATGTTTCGTATTCGTATTCGCTTTTACACGAGTACAACCAAGACCTTACTGAACTTAGAAACTGGTTTGCTGAAGAAGATATTTTTATCTTAGATAGGGGTTATAGAGACGCTCAAAACATTTTAAGGGATATTGGCATTCAAACGGAAATTCCTGCACATCTTGGACATAGAGCCCAACTAACCACAGAAGAAGCCAACACATCTAGGTTGGTTACAAAATCTAGATACGTCGTAGAATCGAGAAATGGGCATATTAAAAGTATTTACAAGTTTTTTAGAGACGCATTTCCGAATTCACTTTTCCCACGCTTAGGTCAGTTTTTAAGGGTAGCCTGTGCACTTATTAATAGGTATCATCCAACTATCCATCTTGAAAATGCTACCCCAGAACTAGCTCAACAAATGTTAGCAAAGGCCCGTCAACCAAATGCTACACAGCTTAGAGTTAATAATGAGGGCATTTTTAGACGCCGTGCTAATTGGCAAGGAATGGAGCTTGAACAAATACCTAATTATTTTTCGCTGCTATCCTGCAAGATTATTACACGCTGTAGTATGCAATATTTTGGCTGACCAGTACTGAAGATTATAGAACCATTTTAAAATTAACTACGAAAAACTGTTACTTTACTAGCATAGATTTAAAAGATGCATATTTCTTGTTAGCTGTTCATCCTAGAGCTAAGAAGTATCTCAAATAATTATTAGGATTGATCATCCTTACAGGTATGTCGATCAATCCTTTAATTTTCCACTACTCACTCTCGATTATCTTAGAGATTTGACTTTTGGAATATTTCAAATTAAAATGGCACCATCATATGTACATGATAATACACAAGAATTTGGAGACTTACATTTTGAATTAAATATGCGTTTAAACATACCAAACTTTCTAAGAATAAGAATTACCTCGCATCACCGCAATGCAGTTAAGTATCAGTTGGCAGTAGAATATAATGAGGAACAAAATATTTCGGGATACTCTTGTACATGCCGTTCAGGAGCCAGAACAGTAGGAACATGTTGTCATGTTGCGAGTGTTATATGGTTTTTGGGGTATGCAAGACATCGGCACAATAACGTTCACTATCCACAAAACAGAAGCCTCGAAGAAATAGCTGATGCTGTAGATAGGTAAGTATCTGCTTACTGATTTTTTTCGTTTTCGTTACCAAGTCGGTACCTTATTACTCTTATTAGGTACCTTTCTCATTCGCATTAACTAGAGAGTATGGTTATCGGCAAAAAACTTTCAAAGAAATAGATTTTTTCTAATGTGAATTTCCTTTTGTTCCAAATGTTTCAAAGAGTGCGTTAGTGTTTATTGGTTTATTTATCAAAGTTTCTGTAAAATATGAAAGAGTTAATTAAAATATTATTACAATTATTTAATTTTCTACTTACATTCAAACCATCATGAACAGTTTGGGTAAATAACCTTTGTTAAAGTTAGTCACCCCATAAGTATTAGGCCATCTGCACACGGAGCTTCTCGTCATAGAAGCGTATGAGACGCGATGTACGGAAGGTATACGCCTGGTGTACGCTCGCTTGTATTTAAATCAACAACCGCACACGAAGACGCATGCGTGTTCGTGTGCGGTTGTTGATTTAAATACAAACGAGCGTACACCAGGCGTACACCTTCCGTACGTCGCATCTAATACGCGTCTATGACGAGAAGCTCCGTGTGCAGATAGCCTTAGTTATACCTTTCGCATACAGGGATCTTGATTAACAATTGAAAGATGGCACCAGGATTTTCTCGATGGACCCATGTAGGTAAGCTATACAGAAATTATGTTACATATTAATCATTTTTCTAAACGCTATTAATTTTATAAGATATAAAGCTTGGTCATCCTGTGCACTATTTTTTAACTTGCCCTTGCGGAACTATGAATTGTCTCTCAAATGACACCAAAATTATTTAAATGTACTAATATTGAGGTATTAAAAAAATGCGCGAGTGTGCTATTCACCAATGACCGGACTTCTGATCTTTGACACCCCGTACTTTCTATCAGAGACATACGATCCCTTTTTAATTTTACTATGTTTATTATAGGGACAAGACCTACAAATTATTATAAAATGAACAAAATCTGCCGGGGTCCATAATACCATGTTATCCGTGCGGTATCCTTTAAAAATCTACCTAACTCGCTTTTATACTAAATGTTTGCTTAATCAAGCGGAACCAAAGGAACCAATCCTGGAATCCCACTAGTCACCCTCTATCTATTCAAACTATTGTTACATTTAATAATTTCTATACTTTCATATGCTTCTAATAATCTCCTATCAGTTATATTATGAATTAATTTTTAATTTTTAATTGATATTCTATGATTATTATCAAAAGCATGCTCGGCAACACTTGATTTTTCTGTTCTACCATACTTTAAATGAGGTATGTGTTCCTTGATTCTCGTTTGTACAGTTATGTACAGATCTTCTAGTTTGCCCAACATATTTTTGGTTAAATCTATGCATCCAATTTAATATATTCCACTTCTTTCTAATATTTCAATTTTGTCCTTTGGACCACCTAATAATTTCCAATACATGTATTTCCAAAAAACATTTGGGCAAACTAGAAGATCTATACAAACGAGATTTAAGGAACACATAGCTCATTTAAAGTATGGTAGAACGAAAAATCCAGTGTTGCCGAGCATGCTTTTGATAATAAATCAATTAAAAATTTAAAGTTATTTCATAATATAACTGATAGGAGATTATTAGACGCGTATGAAAGTATTGAAATTTAATAATTTAAGAATAGTTTAAATGGAGATAGCGTGACTAGTATTCTAGGATTGGTTCCTTTGGTTCCGCTTGATTAAGCAAACATTTAGTGTAAAAGCGAGTAAGGTAGATTTTTAAATTTAGTTTTAATTATCTCCTGATGATGCTAACATGGTTAGCGAAACGCGCGTCGAGTGCAATAATTCTGTTTCGGTATTGTGGATAAAACTCCGTTTTAGTGCATTTTGCCGAAGGTTCCAAACCCAAACATAGTTAAATATTTATATTGCCTGTCAAGGTATTACGTGCCAAGTAAATCTAGATTGCCAAAGTCTTATACATTTTACTGACAATTTTGAGAATACTAAATCTTTTGCATGACACTATAATCACAGCTTAAGCGGGGTTCTGACTTGTCAGTTTCGCTGAAGCAGTTTGACTGATTCAGTGATACTGATCAAATAATGAACGTGAGAAAATTTTTTCATTAAAAATTATCAGTACATTCATACTTTTAGTTAATGTGAAAACTAGTTCTACTTTTATTCATTTTGGCTGATCATTATCTAATAATGAATACAAACTGAAGTGTGAGAACATAATATATTTAGTGATTTGTTTAGATTTGAGGTCAGACATATTTGAGCGTAAAAATCGTCAGAACGGTTTTTCGATGGCGTGATGAACAAATCGATGCATTTTTGGACAATTCTGATTGATCAAAATATTTTATAATTCATTTGCTAATTGTAAACATACTTCGCCAAAAACTGGTTTCAATTTTGTTTTTGGCATTTTATGTCTACGCGAACGAGATCACTGATATAATTGTCCGGATCAGCTGATGTATTCAGCAAAACATAAAACGTGTGAACAAAGCGGCGTTTATTCTTATTTTCATTAATAATGAATCAGTTAAAATGATTCATTCAAACTGACAAGTCAGAACCCCCCTTTAGGCACGGCACATATAACAACCAGCAATACTATTCGACCTGTCAGGCGAAAAATTAAATCTGACCTTGCTAATGTCAGTTGAGTAGGAAAAGTCAGGGCTGTATTTGAAATATATATAAGTACGATTTTCCTTTAACAGAGCCGTAATATAAAATTTCAAATATCAATCGATGTCTAATATGTCGGCTGTTTCGCCGCGAAAGTGTGTGGATTCAGTGGGAGCGAGTATTGTGTAATGAAGTGCTTCTGCGGTCCTGAGTAACATAGTACCATTTTGAGTCGTGGTTCTACATCCCCAGGACCTGTGTTTGGCATTGAAGTCCCCGGCTGCTAGGACCGGGTGTGTGTAACTGAAAAGTTTCTCTATTTCTGTGTGAGTGAGTTTATTTTGTGGCGGTCTGTATACCGAGTGTATCACCATGTCTCCGTCAGTTAGACTGGCTTTGACACTGGTTACCTCTAGTATATCAGATTGTGGTGAGCGTATTGTGTCATGTGTGATGCTGCTTTTTATAAAAATGGCCGTACCGCCTCCCCTGCGGTCCGGTCTATCATTTCTATAAATTGTGTAGTTTTGAACGTGTAAATGCGCATGTGGGCGTAGGTAGGTTTCTTGCACGAGTTCTCAACCAGATATTCCGCGAATTCGTATCTCTTGAGATAGAGGGAATTCGCGTTCCAGCTGATCAAGAGCAAGTGTGTTGGTGTATTAGCCATTGAGATTAGCGAATAACCTCAATGTCGGATTGTTCTGAATTAGTGTGGTGATAGTGTTAATTTTTGCCTTTATCTCCTCCTCGGACATAGTCAGCAGTGTAAAGATGTTGTTGTTTTGAGCGTTGGTGTTTTTAATGTTAGTGCCTTAGTTTGGTGTGGTGTTTTGGGGGGTTGGTTTTGGTTTTGTTAGTTGTGCGTAGCTGATGTTATTGCTCACCGGCCGTGTTTGTGTAATGGTTTGTTTTTGTTTATTTTGTTTATTATTTGGGTTTTTAGGGCATGCAGAGTAACTTGCTGGGTGTTCTCCTTCACATTTGCAACATTTAGGTGGGGTGTTCATGGGCTTTTTACAGTCCCGGTAGTGATGTTTACCTGCGCACTTATGACAGACTGGTATTGCGTGGCAGTTAGTTACAGTATGGCCAAATTGTTGGCATCTGTGGCACTGAGTGAGCACACGATACTTGCTTCCTCTCTGAATTTCGACTACTACTGGCATGTAGTTAAGTCGATTTTCGTTGAGGATGTTCATGTCTGATTGAGGTACTAGAACTTTGAACATCTCTGTCATGATGTTTCTTCTGGTTCCGGCTTTAAGCCAGAACATTTCTATGGGAATGTAGCCTTTGGCAATTAGGTCGTCCTTAATGTCCGACAATGAAATTTGACCGTCTAGTCCTTTTATAATGACATTTAATTTCCTAGCTTCTGGTAGGAAGTAAGAGTGGTAAGGGTATTTTTTATTGTTTAGGTAAGTTGTGATCCTCCTATGATCACTTGGGGTTGTGGGGGTAATTTGAATCCCCAGCTTGGATTTTTTGATGTCTCCAAAACCTATTTTGGAGTAGGTAAGGTCTTGATGTATTTTAACCCAGTTTTCTGGGCACCGGATTATTATGGGGACCACTTCAGATTTTTTGGGTGTAATGGTGGACTCTGCTGCTGGGGAGACTTGTGGGGGGGCTAGTCCCAGGTGTTTTTCACTGACTCCTGTGTTGCCACATTCGTCGTGTGTGGGATATTAGACCTAGGGCTTGGGGTTTGGGTAATTGGGGGGCTAGCTGTCCTAGGCCTTTTGAGGGTCGAGAATTCCCTGTCGAAAAAAGCTGGCATCTCTGAGTCAGAATTTGTTTCAATATCATCCTCAGTTGGGGGAGCTGCAACTATGGGGGTTGGTTGTGTTGTGTTTGTGTATGTGTGTGTGTTTTCGCTTGTTTTTTCCTGTTTTTGTTTTATTTCTGTCAATGTTTCCATTAGTACGTCATGGTATTTGTTTTGGCTAGTTTTTACGTGTCTCATTGTTGACGTTGCTTTTTCTAGTTCGTTTTTAAGTTGAGCTACTTGTTCTATTAGAGTATAGTTTTCGTCTTGTAAGTCTTTGTTTTGAGATTCAAGTTTTCTCATGTATTTTTGTAATTTTTCCATTTGTTCGTCGTTTGTTTGTCGGTTAATTTCTAGAGTTTTATTTTGTGTAGTGTGTTGTTTTGTTTGTGTATGTAAAATACTTACAGCCGCCTGCCTGGGGTCACTATTTCTTCTGATATTGTTTCTCCTTTTCTTTTCTTTTTCCAGTTCAGCTAAGGTGAACTCTTTTCCACTTTTGTTTTCCTTTTCCATTGTTCTCTTGTCGTTATCTTTCTCTGCTGTTGCACTGTTTGTTGGTGTTGAAACCAACTTTCCGAGGTACATGCACCCTTGCGGGTACGACTTACTCGAAAAGTTGGGGTCTTTCACTACGACAAACGATATTTCTTTCAAGTGGGATAATTCCCTAACGATTTTTCTTTTATAAATATTGCAGATGCAATGATGCACATTACATCTGCTGTCGTACTGTAGGATACGCACTGGCACTCACTCTCGTTTGGTTTCGCTACGGATCGGTTATACGCTCGACTTGTCTCCACGGCGGTCAACAAGCTTCTGTAAGTTATTTATTATTTTTTTTTTGGTCAGGTGGAGGAACGCTCCCTTATGCGCACCCCCTTTGGCTTTGAGGGTAGTGTTGGGCTCTCCCGCAGGCATACCAACCAAACCTCCACCGCGTGCAGGGGGAATCCTTACTTCCCCTGCCTTCACTGTTACGGGCTTTCGCCTTTCTAACAGTGTCCTTTATTAAAGGAAATTGCCCTCTTTTGTCACTTTGGTGTGACCCTTTCTAGTTTATGATCCTGTCATTGTCTTCGTCTTGCTTTACTATTGTTTAACTCTTTTAAGTTCAGAATTTGACCTTTATTTGGTCACTACCAATTCTTCTTCGCTTATTTACATTTTTACGCTATTTACATTTTACTATCTACTTTACATTCGTACCTGCAGGGTACCTATTTACATGGTGAAGATTCTGGTATTTGCTTCTATTCCGCTGTAAGCGTGATCGAATCCTTCGGTCTCTTGTATTTTCCCAATCTTGAACTAAGATCTCCTTGCTGGTAGTTAGTGAGCATTTTTAGTCCCTCGTTTGGGTGAGTATCAATTCTGTCATAGAATTTGCAATCTGCATGTAATCCATAAAATGTTGAAATTGATGGTTCATAGTCTGAAGAATTTGCAATCTGCATATAATCCATAAAATGTTGAAATTGATGGTTCATAGTCTGAAGTAAATATGTTATATAATATTGGTCCTAAAACCGATCCTTGCGGGACTCCAGCCCTGATTTTCCTAACTTCTGATAATTCTTTACCTACTCTTACGCAAAACGTCCTATTATACAGGTAATTTACAATAAATCTCCTCCAACTTATCGGGAAGTTAAGCTTCTTCAGTTTATAAGCCATACCCTGATGCCATAACGTATCAAATGCTTTTTCAACATCTAGGAATACTGACCCTACTGCCATACCTCGGTTGAATGACTGTGAGATGAATTCCGCAACCCTTAGAGCTTGATGTTCCGCCGAATGTTGTGCCCTAAAGCCAAATTGTTGTTTAGGAATAACTTTCAATTCATCGATCTGCCTAATTAGTCTCTTTTTGATCACTTTCTCTATAATCTTCCCAATTACCGGAAGAAGACTAATAGGCCTGTAATTTGTAGCAAATTTTGGATATTTCCCTGGTTTTTTAATAGAGAAAACACATGAAAATTTCCAAACTTTCGGGAAGTGACAAAGTCTCATGACAGCATTTGCCAGCTGTGCTAAAAATGTAAATCCTTTATTCGGAAGGACTCTCAACCTTTTATTGTTAATTCCATCGTTCCCCGGAGCCTTCTTTATTTTTTGATGCATACAAATATATTTGATCTCTTGTGGTGTGGCATAATCCTGAATTTGCTCTGGTCCCTTTTGCTCCAGAATGTCCTTGTATTCCTTATTAGCTTGTCCGTCAAGTTTAGGATTGCTATAGTCCATATTATTTTTATTAAATATTTTTTCTAAAGAGATAGCAATTTCATTGGCCTTATCCAAATCAGAGTACACCATTCCGTTAATCCCATGTAATGGTGGCATATTTTGTTTTGGTCTTCTAAGGGCTTTGACCATTTTCCACACTGTGTCCAGTTTCATTATTTTATCATTCCATACTTTAGTTCTCTGTTCCTTAAGTCTTTTCTTAAGGAGTTCAGAATGTATATTAAGGATTTGTTTTAGCAGTTCGCTTTTATTCTTGGAGTATTCTCTCCTTATTCTCCTATTTGTCCTTATTAAATCCTGCAAGTCCCTAGGTAGGGTATCAATAGTGCACCCCTTTTTAACTATTTCAGTTGAGGATTTTCGATAGGCATCCAGAATTGTTTCATTAAACTGAGCAGCGTACTCATCTAGGCCTTTTGGTGTTTTTATTCCAGGAGCTCGTAGAGTTTGTTCAAGTGTGTTTTTGAATTTTAACCAATTTGTAACGTTTTTCTTCCTTACGAACTCGCTGTTATCTCCTGTGCCTATAGTAATCTGAATGGGGTTATGATCTGAAGACCCCTCATTCAGTGCTTCAGTCTCTATTTGACCTTTTACTCCTTTGGTGGGGAAAAAGTCAATGTTGCTTGGTATACCATTTCCTGAGGGTATATAAGTCGGGGACTCCGGTCCGTAGACTCCCAGCCCCAAATCGTTGATAGTGTCGACTATGATGTCTCCATTTACACATTGCCTATTACTGTTCCAGCTCTGGGATCTGGCGTTGAAATCGCCCATAACAATTGTCGAGAAATTTCCATCAAAAAGCCTACTCAATTCAGCCTTCGATATTTCTTTGGATTGTGTTCTATATATTGAGGTAATTTTGAGAATTTTTCCCTTGATGTTGACTATTATCGTGAGATTGTTCAAGTTCATTTCCCTAGAACCAATTTCATAAGACGTCAGATCC
>MU196607.1:61-12282 GCA_016904865.1 Pissodes strobi | reverse complement strand
TTTTTTTATGGCAGTGGCACACACACTAAAGGGAGATCCTATGGCGCTCGACGAGCGGTGTGTGTGCGAAGATGTTGATTGACACGGTTCTTGAATATTTGTAGGTTGTAATTAGTGGGAAACAGATGTCCTGGAAGTGAGTTCCACAGTGATGCAGTGCGCCAGACAAAGGAGTTCTGGTAAAGCGATGTTCTAGGTGTTTCTAGTTGTACGACGAACTGGTGCGCTCCTGCCGTCTGTCGGGACTGTCTGACAGGAGTTGCCAGGGGCGGGATTATGCGGGCCAAATCCTGGGAACATCTGCCGTGAAAGTATCTGTAAAACAGAGACATCTCGGCCACATGTCTGCGATGTTCCAGACTATCCAGATTCCGGGTCAACTCCGGATCGCCGACGAGACGCACAGCCCTCTTCTGAATGGAATCCAGCAGCTTTAGGGTATGCTTTGGTGCGGCACCCCAGATATGTGAGCAATATTCTAAGCACGGTCTTATTTGCGCTTTGTACAGCAAGAGCAACTGCTGCGGTGTATAGAGTTTTTTGTTGCGAAATAGCGCACCAAGCTTCTGGGAGGCTGATTTTGCGATGTTAGCAACATGGTCATGCCATGACATATTGCTGTTGACCGAAACACCCAGCAGCCTGATTGACGAGGATGAAGGAATGGTCGATCCTGCCATAATGATGTCAGGGCCCGCTGTATTGGCCCTCTTAGTAAACGTTGCTGCTTGGGTCTTTGCTGCATTGAACTGAACCAAATTTCGGTCGCCCCAAGTTTCAACTTTCTCCAGGTCTTGATTAATTGCTGTAATCTGCTCCTGTCTGCGGTGATGAGTCTCAGTCGCTGGTAAGAGTTTTTCTGATCTAAAGTGGGAGACAAGGGTACTGTCATCTGCAAAACTGTAAACAGGATTATTCGTTTCGATCAGCAGGTCATTAATATAGATGAGGAACAGAGTTGGTGAAAGTATTGCGCCCTGAGGCACGCCCGCGTTGATGGTGAATGTGTCCGAGATGTGTCCATCGACTGCAACGTGTAGGGATCGGTTCTTAAGGAAACTGGCCAGCCAGCTGCAGAGAGAGGCGGGCAGTCCCAAGGACGGCAGTTTGTTGAGCAGTCCGCCATGCCAAACTCTGTCGAATGCCTTTGAAATATCCAACGCAATCGCTCGAGACTCTCCGTAGTTTTCAATTGCCCTACTCCATATATGAGTGACATAGGCCAATATATCTCCTGTCGATCTCTCTTTGCGAAAGCCGTATTGATTATCGCTGATTATTCTGTTGCTCTCGAGGTACTTGAGTAGTTGCTGGTTGACTACACGTTCCATGACTTTGGAGATTATTGGAAGCAAGGCAATTGGGCGATAGTTTGAGGGCGTGGTTTTCTTGCCTTTTTTTGGAACAGGTTGCACTCGAGCGACTTTCCAAGAGGATGGGTAAATCCCTTTTCTGTAAGAAAGAGAAAAAAGCCTGGAAAAAACGGGTGTTAGTTCGTTGGCGCAGTTCTTTAGCACGATGGCAGGTATTCCGTCCGGTCCTGATGCCTTTTGCGTATCTAGTTCTTTAAGGAGTTTGCGAATATCACGATGAGAAAACTTGACTTCTGCCATGGTGGTGTTGATGTTCGGTATAGTGGGGAGAGTCTTGCCTTGGGGCACGTCTAAGGTAGAGTGCGATGAAAACATTTTGGCGAGCATGTTTGCTTTTTCCCTGGCTGTAGTCGCCGTGATGCCACGTTCGTCCGTCAAAGGTGGGAGAGACGTTTTTGTAAAGTTGTTACTTACTGCCTTTGCTACCGACCAGAAATTCCTGGAGCCACTGGGGCATTGCAAAAGTTTATTCCTGATCCTTTGATTGTGTTTGTCCTTAGTTTCGTCGATCACACGCTTGCACTCGTTTCTCGCTTCGATAAAATAATTGCGATTTTCAGCGGTCTGATTTTGCTGCCAGTACTTATAGGCTTGCTGTTTCCTTCCTACAGCTCTTTCGCATCTTTTGTCGAACCAGGGCTTTCCTTTTGATGGTAACTTGATGGAATTTGGGATGTATGCTTCCATTCCTGAGGAGATTACTTGCATGATCTCTTCGCAGCAGTCTGACGGGTCGTCAGTGGCAAAGCAGACGTCGAGCCAAGGAAAATCTAGGTAAAACTGCCTCAGATCGTCCCAGTTTGCAGAATTGTAATGCCAGATTTTGCGAGGCAATGGTGGATCCTTCTGTATGAGTGGCAATTCACAAACCGTTGTAATAAGTTTGTGGTCGGAGGTACCTAATGGCGGACCAACTGTAACCTTGTACTGGTCAGGATTGGTGGTCAGAAAAAGATCCAGGAGGGCGGCGAATTCGCCCCTCTCTGAGATTCGAGTTGGTTCGTCTACAAGTTGAGTAAGTCCGCAGCTGATGGCAAATGCTTCAGCTTCTCTACCTTCGTTGTCGGTCTTGTTGTGATGTTTGAGCCAGTTGGTGTTGTGGGCATTGAAGTCTCCCAGAACGATTATTTCTGAACTGGGGTGATCGACCTGTATTGAGTCAAAGGTGGTAGCTAGTGTTGAGAAAAAGCTTTGGTAGGCTCTATCGCTCGGAGGGCGATAGAGACAACATATAAACTTGGTTAATCCCTTGGCGGTGAACTTGAGCCACATGACGTCAAGGTTGTTCGGTTCGAGTGTTTCCTCGCGGTGACATGAAAGGTCGCTTCGGACAAAAAGGCATATTCCGAACTTATGTCTAAATCGGGTATGTAAGTCGTAACCAGGATAGAGGTAGTTCACTGTTGTTGTTGTAGAACATACTTGTGTTTCTGTAAGGGCTAATATGTGTGGTTTATTTGCTTGTAGATGTTGGTGTACCGAATTTATGTTTGTATTTAGGCCTCTTATGTTGCAGAAATCTATTCTAAATTGGTTCGGTATCTTTGCTGTGTGTGAAATGCGGAATGAAGGGCTCCCAGGGCCACCCAGCGCCCGGAGATCCGAATGGCCGGGGAGTTTACTTCCGGAATATTTTGATCCTGGAAGCACCATCATGTCCATATATTCCTACTGTGGAACCCGGGACCACCAGCGCGGAAGCGGAACGTGATTTGGGAAAACCACTTAGCGCTTCCCAATTCTGGTGGGGTGGTCTTTCACCGGACGATGCGAGTAGGCTTAGGCATCTACCACCTAGGGCTCAGACTCATTCCTTTGGCGGTCCCTAGTCTGACAGGGGTAAAAATGGGGTTTGTTGGGTCACTCCCCAGTGATCAGCTCCAGACTTTATACTTTGGTGTTCTCCAGCCTGGAGGAGGACGATGGGATTTGATGGGCCACATCCCGTGGCAACTCGGAATGGTGGGGGCGTCACTCCCCGTAATCAAACTGCTCTCACCAGTTTGACGTTCCTGCCAGCCAATACAATGCAGCCCCTCTTGTCACAAACTGTCATTGATCGGCCCCAGACTTTGTACTTTGGTGTTCTCCAGCCTGGGGGAGGACGATGGGATTTGATGTGCCATATCCCATGGCAACTCGGAATGGCGGGGGCGTCACTCCCCGTAATCAAACTCCTCTCACCAGTTTGACGTTCCTGCCAGCCAATACAATGCAGCCCCTCTT
This sequence comes from Pissodes strobi, assembly GCA_016904865.1. Lineage (NCBI taxonomy): Eukaryota > Metazoa > Arthropoda > Insecta > Coleoptera > Curculionidae > Pissodes > Pissodes strobi. The sequence continues at coordinate 8,683 of MU196607.1, read as the reverse complement.
GTCACAAACTGTCATTGATCAGCTCCAGACTTTGTACTTTGGTGTTCTCCAGCCTGGGGGAGGACGATGGGATTTGATGTGGAATGAGTTAGGCCTGGTAACTTTCTCCATTTATCTACAAATTGATTTTGTGTCCACCTGGAGGGGGCTTCCTTAGCTTTGTTGTAAGCTATTCCCAGTACTGGTTCTGGTCCTATGAAGGCCGTTGCGGCCGCCTGCTTCGCCAGAGCATCAGCTTTTTCGTTGCCTTCATATCCTGTATGTCCAGGTGTCCAGATCAGTGTAAGTTTGTTTTCTCTCCCTAGTTTGGTGAGTAGTTCCTGACAGTTCCATACTGTCTTAGATGAACAACGGCTAGAATCAAGAGCTTTTAGAGCTGCTTGACTGTCCGAGAAAATTTTGATTGACTTGCCTTTCCAGTTTCTATCGATGAGCCACTCTGCAGTCAAATCAATGGCCTTAACCTCAGCCTGAAAGGGAACATTTAAGCTCAACCTTACCATTTTTATTCCATGCAGCGGCTCCCGTACCATCATTGGTCTTGGAGCCGTCAGTGAACCAACTATTCTTTGTTCTTCGCAGATTTTCAGAGTCCTTCGCCCATTCGTTCCTCTCTGGTAGGAGGACGTCATAGGCATGGTAATAGGTGGTTTCGGTAGGCATAACATGTGATGGTAGACCCAACACACTGCCCTGCTCGTTGGCATTTTCCAGCCTGTTGGGCACCATGATGATCGCCTGCGGATTGTTGATCGCCGCCTGTGTCAATCTATACGTCACCCATCTAACCTCCTTCTCCAGCACTATTTGAAGAGGTGGCAGATTTAGAAGACACTCAAGCACTGCCGTGGGTGTAGTGCCGAAAGCGGCATTAATTGCCAGACCCGCTTGTCTTTGTAAGGTAGATAATTTGATTCTCGCGGAGCTCTGTAAGCTCTTAGAGTACCAAGCCACTGCCCCATATGTTATCATTGGTCTTATGACCACGATATAGAGCCAGTGCTTTTGTTTGGGATGTATGCCTCATGTTTTGCCGCAAATGCGTCAGCAGGTCCATAGTAACAGTTTCGCTTTTGCGCCAATTTTATCCAGATGCGCATTCCAGTTAAGTGTTTTATCTAAGGTAATTCCCAGATACTTCACTGTATTCGCAAATGGGATAGTTTCTCCTTTGAGTGAAGGTGGTCTTAGGTCTTCCAGCCTTTTCTTCCTTGTGAACGGTACTATAACTGTTTTGTGTGGGTTCACAGATGGTTGTTCCCTTTCACACCAGTCATAGACCACGGTTAGCACCTCTTGCAGATCCTCTGAAATAGTTCTTTGCAAGTTGCTTTTTATCAGTATGGCCAAACATAGGACAATGCCATGTATAGGATTATAAAATATACTATTCGGGTAACACTGACCCATATAGTCATTATTAGTACGAAGAGTAGCCATTAAGATTATGTGACACTATCGTTTTAGTTAAATTGTTTGGAAAAGTTCTGTATTTAAAACTATTAAGTCAACCGTAATGATGTTCAGGTCTTTTAATTTTTATCATCTAACGAATTCATTAAATTCTAAATGCTATATACGTACGCTGTAGGTATTTTTCTAGTATAATAGCAGGCACGTGACTTAATAAATAAACAAAAAAAATAAAAATAAAAGATACCCGAAAGCATCGTACCTAAAGATTTTCATCTCACTGGAAAATTGTCTTATTCGATTAACTTGCAACATAATTAATTTCCTTCATTCTTACGAGTTAATTAGCCTTTTTTTAAATACCATCAAACTAATTAAGGCGAGATAAAAGGTACCACGGTTAAATCGTGTCATTTAAATCAGGTGTATAATTTTTAAATTATTTTAAGGCCGTCGTAAAATTAGTCTATTGACGGGATATACATTTTAAGCCTAGTTCCATCTTTCATGGCAAATAATATTTTAATGACATCTATTTGTAATAATAAATCTTCTTAACATTAAACATGTTTATTATTCTTAATAAAACATTTCGCCATTGCTAAATTCTTGTGGTAAATATTATGAATTATTACAAGTACGATTATGAAGTCATTCACCTTACGATCACAAATTGGCATATTATGCTTTTCTCGATATTTTTTTAGATTATTTTTTCAAATAATATCAATATATAAATATTATGTTTCGGCTGTCACTAATGTCCATTTAGAATAATATACATGTAGCAATATTTTGAATTTATCTACGCAAGAATTGCTCTTTCTCACGTGGGGCAATTTAGTCATTTTTAGATTTTTTAACTTTCTCTTAGAAATTCTCTAAAAGAGCAGCATCTGAGATGTTAAAAATAATTCGAAAATTATATATAAATAAGAGGGAAATTGGCATCCAATTATTTATAGTGTTACGTATTTCCCGTAGGTTCTTAACGAAATTACAACTTTTACTATTTTAAACTAATACTATCTTTATTTTTAATCACTGTGTACAATTAAATACACTAAATTACTCTTATAACTTTACAACTAATAGCTCTTTACAAATTAACACTCAATGATTAACTAACTGCAACTCGCCGCTATCCGCTATTTATATACGATCTAAAATCTATCACCAGTACTCCGAAAGAAGCGAGGCCACTCTATATTATTCTCGACCAGAGCATCGAGAGAATTCCACAGTTCCTGAAATTTCGCGGCCGGCGATGACTTATACATAGACGCGACAAGGCTAGTAAGTATAATAAAAATCAAGTTGAACAAAATTAAAAACGAGACTACTAACAACAGGAAGGATATTAGCAAACTTCAAGACGAAAACACAAGAACTTTGATCACAAATACACTTAAAACATGAATGCTGAACATAACAGCATTAGAGGAAAACCCAGTAGATAAGTGGAACAAAACTAAGCAGATCATAGGTAACACATGCGAAGAACATCTAAAAAGAACATGCAATAAAAAGAAGATATGGATGACACATGAAATTATGCAACTAATGGACACCAGAAGAAACTACAAAAATAAGGATCCGGATAAACATCGTCAAATACACGGGACAATTAGAAGAAAGGCAAAAAAACCAAAGAGAAATGGTTGGAAGAGAGGTGTAAAGAGATCGAAGAACTTGAAAGAAAGTATGACTATCACAACATGTACAAACAAATTAAAAACATGACGACACAACGAAACAAGGAACAACAATACATAGTAGATAATGGAAAAATAGTAGCTGAAACATCGGAGCTACTAAAAGTCTGGAAATTATATATAGAGTCACTCTTTTATGATGAACGTCCAGAAATCCTAAAGAAGAATTGTCAGGTCCCCATATCACAAAAGAAGAGATCGAAAAAGCCATTCTATTCATGAAAAGCAATAAAGCACCAGGCCCAGACGGCATTCATGCCGAGATTATTAAACAAATGAATGAGACGGATTCGTAAATCATGTATATTTTGATACCACTGTTCAAGAACATATATATCTCCAAGAACCCACGAACAAGAACTTGTGACCAATAGTTTGGGATATCCATAATCGCATATATGCAAAATGTGAATCAAGGATGCCCGAGACCCAATTTGACTTCAGAGGAGGCTTCGGCATCAGAGAGACGATTTTCTCCCTACAGGTACTTATACAGAGGTGCAGAGACATGAACCGAGGTGTATATGTATACTTCATCGACTTTTCAAAAGCCTTCGACAACGTAAAGCACGGAAAACTTGTGGAACTTCTTAAAACTACAGGTCTAGACTCTAAAGATATTGAAATAATAACTAACCTATAATAGGATCAATCTGCAAAGATAAAAATCGCTGGGAAATTGTCGAAAGACACTAAAATCAAAAAAGGAGTCCGTCAAGGATGCGTACTATCGCCTCTACTTTTCAATTTATACTCAGAAGCGATCTTTAACGAGGCGCTTCATAATGCCGAAGAGGAAATAAAGATAATAATGGAGAACTCATCAATAACATTAGATACGCGGAGTCTTGAAGATCTTCAAAGTTTACTACAAAAAGTGAACGACATATCCGAGGAATTTGGACTAAAACTAAATGTCTCAAAAACAAAATGGATATGCATTAGCAAACAACGAATAGCAATAGGAAGACTTACACTAATCCAAACACCTATAGAACACGTTGAAAATATACATATTTAGGGACAATCATTCATAATCAATGGGACATGATCACAGAAATCAAATCCAGGATTGAGAAAGCAAGATCAACTTTTATTAGAATGAAAAACATATTTACCGAAAGACACATCTCACTACCTCTAAAAATCAAATTGATAAAATGCTACATATTCACAGTCTTGCTAGACGGAGTAAAAGCATGGACCATGACAGAACAATTTATGAAAAAGATCTCTGCCTTTGAAATGTGGAAATATCGGCGTGTTCTCCGAATATACTGAAAGGATCACGTTACAAACGAACAGAAGAATCAGCAAATAACAAGAAATCACATTCATGATAAAGAAAAGAAAACTGGAAGAGACACAACAAATATCGCCTTCAGCAACTTATCCTTCAGGGCAAGGTGGACGGTAGAAGGGGCCCAGGTAGAAGGAGAAACTCTTGTATGCAAATTCTAAGGAAATGGTTTGGTCTATCATCTATCCAATGGCTTAAATAAGCTGCTACTTAAATTCGAATCGGCATATGAATAGCTAACGTCGATAAGGGATAGGGCAAGAAGAGTCCTGCATAAGATATCGTTGATATAGATCAGGACTAAAGTGAGAGATAATATATACTCTTGAAGAACTCCGGCACTGATTTTAAATTCCTCCTCGGGTGCTTCGATCTCATAAGAAATTGGAAAGCCATAAGAGCAGGGCTCGTGGTAGTCTATATGCTGTCAATTTGATTAACAATTTGTCATGCCACACCCTATCAAATGCTTTGGATATGTCGAGGGCCACTGCAAGAGATTCGCCGTAGCACTCGATGGCATTGGTCCACAGGTAGGTCACGTAAATCAGGAGATCTCTTATGATGCCTACCGATTCGAGATATTTTAAGAGCTGATCGTTGATCAGTTTCTCCATGACTTTGGACATGATGGAACCGAAGGCAATTGGACGGTAGTTATTTGGAATCGTGTTTTACCTTTCTTCGGGATTGATTGCACCTGAGCGCATTTCCAGCTAGAAGGAAAGCATGCAGTTCTGTATGATAGGGATAAAAGCATACATAGTGGAGCTATTAGTTCAGCGGCACGTTCTTTACGCACTGTTGCCGGAATGCCATCCGATCACGTGGCCTTGTGTATCTAGACTTAAAAAACAATAAAGTATATTAGATAAACTTAATGAGAAAAGATTAACAATGTGTATTGGTCAAAGACCCAACGATAGTGTTTTAACAGCGTTTACTGGTCAGAAACTTAATGAGACTAGCCTATACCCAATTATTAAAGTGCGCATGCTTTCTCGACTTGAGGTATGTTTTATGAATTGTTTATAGGTCTTTTTGGTCACTGCTTTGTAAATATAGTTTATCTTATGTTGTGTTGTATTTTATTTAATGTTAAGGTATCTAAGAGCACTTGGACACTACACTTTGAACTACTTGACAGACTACTTAGAAACTTCACTCGAAGAACGTTGACAGACTCGACTTTTCTACTGTGGTTAATGAAATCCCTAGTCTTAGCAGTCGATGTGGCTAACCAAGTACTAGGTTTGGGGCAGGAAAGGATTATAACTTTAGCAATCGTGTGACTAACCAAAGAGCGGGTTGAACCAAAAGCAGTCATGTGACTAACCCTGGGGCTGGTTTAGGAGAGACCAAAAGTCTGACGAACTGAACGTTTGCCAGTGTATTTATATTAGAGAAATTGCTGATCATTGCATGCTTAAGGTTCATAATCGCTCCCGTTGACTGCTCGCGTTGTTTATAGTTTGCTTTTAATGTTTATTAAATAATTCCCAAGTTTATGTTCAAACTTGGGACAGGGTGATAATTAGTTAATAGCTTTATGAATTATTATATTTGATACTATGAACATTCATGGATCAAATTGGTCATACATTCTGTAGTGCTTTAGTGTATTGCAGAAGATATAAATTATGATGGATCCATGACCAAATAATTTTAAAAGCACTCATGTAGGCAATTTATTCGCGATAAACTCATCCGTTTTGGTGCCTCAATACGTCAATTGGATATGAATTTCTATCTATTAAGGATGTAACCCTCAATCCAATAAATAATACCAGCTTGTATTTGAAAAAACTTCTGCTTCTGTTGTTACTGTTAATGAGGAAGTTTCATTGGAAAAAGTATTAAGCCTTACAACTTCTACTTTACAACCTTTGTACAAGCTTTTCATTGAAATAGTCTATGAAAAGCAAGGGATTTGATGCAACTAGAACCATCGGGGCAAAGCGAATTCCAAAAAATTGTCCTTTAGAAAATTAAACAGCTCTAAAAAACCCAAACAGTAAATGCAAGGCAATAATAATAGTTACTGTTATCAAATGGATTGATAATAAAGTTATTTATTGCCAATGTTGCATCAACCACTTATGACGTGCAATAGCAAAGCCTAGTAAAAAGCTTTTCTTAGAAAGAGAAGAAAATTTTACAAGTTCCTAGACCTCATGCTATTGGAAAGTACGATTCCATTTGGGCCGGGCGGGGGGGATAACTGACTTGAGGAACGAAAATTTTTCGTGCCATCGAGTTGTTTTAGAGGGAAAAAAAAATGTTGTTTGTATATATTTACATGGATAATCGATGTAGCAATGCAAAATACGTGGATTGTGTAGAAGAAATCTGGTAATGAATGTACACAACTAGAATTTAGAAGAGATATGTTGAAAACCATCTAATCAATTACAAAAGTCCGCCAAAAGCTACTGGAAGATCATCAACCAGTTTGCCATCCATATCGTCCCGCAGAGTTAGTGGCAATATAGATATGATAATATAGAACATTTGGTGGCCCCAACACCTAACAAAAAAGATAAGATGCGCTATATTTTGATGATACGAACAATATTCACCAAATTCGATATAGATTTATGTATGAACTGCAATGTTCCATTTTATACAATATAAATTTTTTTAATGTTCTCCAGGAGGGCTTGACCTTATCTCATAGCAACAGAATTTTTTAGGATCTTTAAAAGTTAATACTAAATCATTAATATGTTTTCATAAGAAACAGCTTGAATTTCCAGATATCTATTAAATTTAACTGACCCGACTTGAGGTATATCAAAGGGTGATATTTTCTACGTATCTCGAGAATCATCCGATATTCTCTTCAATCTAGTGACAACTAATGAGAATCATAGGAGTTATTAAATAGCTGCAATAGCATTAACAACAGTAAATCCAACAAATGTTTAAAACTCATGATACCTTGCGGGAAATTCCATGAAAAGCGTATACCATTTCCTGATATGGCGGAAACAGACGTAGGCCGAAAGAGTTACCGAAACCGTTGTCGTCGCTTAGTTTGTCGAAGAAGCAGGGGACCGTAAAAGGATCAACTTTATGGGCAAATTATTCGATGCTGAAATGTACGTTGAATATTAACAAAAGCGTCGATATTATGTGATTTATCAAACTAGTACCTTTTCTCGTAAAATAAATGGTGGGGTATAGAGCGAAGAAGTCGAAAGCTTTTATAAGTGAAAAGACTTTGAAATGCATCGAGGGAACTATTATATTAAGGGAGTTCTGTTGCTTATCGATATTTTTAGAATTAGATTTTTAGGTTATGAACTATGAAAAATAACTATGAATCATATTAAAGTTAAAAATTTCGCTTTGAATATCAGAGTTATAAGTAAAGGCTTTTTATTAAAGTCTTTGCAAGTATTTGGTTAGAGTAATATAAAAGTAGCCCCCCAGTTCAACTGTCAGATATCTTCTCCGCCTACCCTTAGCTAATTTAGCTTTATTTCCTTCCTTAGAGGAGTCTGCATGCATATTTTCAATGGTAACAACATGGACCATATCTACTGGCATTATTACTAACAATAATTGAGCAGTTCATAGAAGAAATAATAAGTTAATATGATATTCATCATTTGAATCAAGTTAGTTTCTAGAGATGGGGGGCGTAGTGTTTAACTGCATACAACTAAAATGGCAATAAAAGGAATTACATATGCTTAAAAATTATTGTTATCCTGAAGGGAATGTTAATATTTTTTGACAGAAAATTTACGTTATTCCATGAACCAAGCGAATGAGTAAATAATTTTAAAGAAACAGGTTCTGCAGAGAAACTTTAGAATCACCCATCTCATGAAGAGATGATAATTCTTGAATCAGTCAAGGATACTTGAATATTGAAGAATAGCAAAATTAAATCAAACCAAAATCAAAACGCCAACCATTACTGGTTTTCTCAGGTACGTCATAGAATCCTAGCGTACAGAATTGCAAATTAACGGTCCAGAATTCACTTTGAAGGCAAACATTATCAACATCAAAGGAAGAATCTATCTAGCATGCTGAACTCCATCAAATATGGATTTAATATCAAAGGAAATCATAAGACGACACCTTATTCTATATGTATGACCTAAAGCTATTGAAAATGAAAAATGAAAAATAAAATAATAATAATAATAATAATAATAATAATAATAATAATAATAATAA
>JAEQML010078396.1:0-12456 GCA_016904865.1 Pissodes strobi | reverse complement strand
TTTTCAGAATTATATGCAGAGCGTGTTAAAATAGAAGTGCAAAATTGCGCAACATTTACAGAATAAATTGACATATAGAAAGCGAATAAATCTTATTTTTACTTCGTTATGAAACATTGTAAAAGAGATGTATAATAGCATAACCTCTTTTAGAAAGTGTGCAAAATTTGAAAATGAATGTGCAATATTGTGTCAAATTTTTGGAAGAAGATAAGTTTGGTTCAGTTTGGAGAAAACCTTCTTCTTTGAAAAACCATGACATCTGTGTAAAATTATGCAAATCTTCAGAATAAGATGACAGATAATTAACTTTGGTTGAGTTCAGGAGAAAATATATTTTTTTTGTGAGGGGGCCTTGTTTTTCTTCGTTATGACAATTTGTAAAATTGTACAAAATTTTTTCTCTGAGAGGACATAACCTCTTTCAGAAAATTGTGCAACATTTTAAGTAGTGTATGACCCCTTTCAGAATGCGTGCAACATTTGAAAATGAATATGTAAGTTTGTGCAACATGATGACAGAAGATTAACTTTAGTTGACTTCGGGTTGAGTGCAAAATAGTGGTAAAATGACAAAACATTAACTTTTCGTTGAAAGGGAGTCGATGACGTTTCAAAATGGATGTGCAAAATTGCGCAACATTTTGGAATAGGATAATACAAGATTAACTTCAGTGTTCAGTATTATAAAATTGCAGTACAAAATAGTGCAAATATTTTGAATAAGATGACAGAATGTTAGCTTGGGTTGAGTTCAGAGAAAATATTGATATATTTCTATAAGAGTGCATGACCGCCTTCAGAAAGTGTGCAAAATTTGAAAATGAATGCGTAATATTGCGACACAATTTTTCCTTTGAGAGTGCGCAACTTTTTCAGAATGGTATGCAGAGCGTGTTAAAATGGGAGTGCAAAATTGTACAACTTTTTCAGATTAAGTTGACATATAGAAACCGTACAATTTTTGTTTTTGCTTCACTATCAAAAATGACAAAATATATGATAAATATTGCACAATACTTCTCTTATATGAAAGAGAGCATGAACAATAATGAACACGTTAAGAAAGAGTGCAATATTGTGCAAAATCTTTAGAATAAGATGACTGATCGACATCGGAGAAACAGTTTTTCCTTTAAGAATGCGCGACTTTTTCAGAATGGTATGCCGCATTTTAAAATGGAAGTGCAAACTTGTGCAACATTTTCAAAATATGATGATATATATAATATACAGTTAACTTGGGCTGAGTTCATTGAGAAATATATATTATATTAAAAGCGAAACTGCTTATTTTAAAATGGATGTGTAAAATTGTGCAAAATATTCAGAATAAAAATACATAGATATATTTTTTAAAATGATAAAAAAAATGCGGTTTGGAATGTTTATTATGTGAGAGACTCTAAAGTAGTTTAAATCAGACGATATATCTAGAGGCTCAAAAAAATTGCGTTTTTTTATAAGCACATGATTTTGTTAATATAATTATTGTTTAACTTTTCTAAAAAATTTCATCATACAGAATATTTTCTTAGCGCCTGGTCTACTTTCAACATTATTTTTCTTGTCATTAGCATAGGAACCGTTCAAAACACGGCCAGAATGTATTTTTAGCAGCCATCGAACGAGTGCGATTTACGATTATTTATTAATAATAAAAATAAAGATGTTGCACAATATCGTTGTTAAGTTGCCGATGGACACGCGACGTTGCCGTGAGGTTTTCGATAACTCGAACAAGTGTTTTATTCCGCGGTTCGTGACCCGTGACGAATTATCGTGTAATCCTAGGATGGGGGTTATCGATATGCTATATACATGCGTAGTTCATCAGATTAGGTCGGACACACTTATGGTGGCGTGATGTTGGTTCGTTGTTTACACAATTATATATATTTTTTGTAAACATGGTGCGAGCCCGATGAGGTATCGGATAATTTCAACTATCTAGGGCATTATGATTTATTTGGGTTAGTATTGGTTAGCTTGTTGGTGCTGGTTAGCTTATCAGAGTGATGCCGCTATACCAGAGACACTTTGCTGCCATTTTTATAACTAAACCGTCTTCAACAATGGCAAAGGATGCTATACCGAGTTATTTCTGAGCCAAGTTATCAATTGAAATATTTAAAAATTCCAACATAAAACAATATGCTAAAGACAAAAATAATATTAGAGAAATGTTGCCAGGTTTCTCGACTACTCTGCAAACACCGTGATATTTTCTTCAACGTTGACTTTAGTATAACCCAAGACTAGTAGCCTAAGAAGGATGGTTACTTCCTAGAAGCGCCTATGTTCACTTACTGTAGCTCCGTGCCCCGCGTCGTTGCTGTGACGTTGCTGTCATTGCATCTTTTATGTTTTCGTTGTGTTTTTAGCTCTTTTAGTGATATTTTCGGATGTTTTAAAACTATTGATAGCGGTGTTTTAGTGCTTTGAAGATTGAGAAACTTGATACTTATTATATTATTCGTTTGATCCTAAAGAAAATCCATAAACTTAGGATTAAAGCAGAAACCATAATGCCTGTTTTGCAGAGTATTTTTCAGTGTAGTGTTTTTATTGATTTTTTTATTACACAAGGTAGGAGCACCTTAAATTATTTTGAAATGTAGCAATAATTTGGAAATAGAATGTCGAACTCTGAGTGTCACAAGAAAATTACCATTTTGAATACAAATAAACATGTACAGGGTTTTCATTTAAATTTCAACACCCATCTACAGAGTTTATTAAAAGAGATAGGCAAACACTTTTTATATAAAAGTTGTATGGTTTTTTCTCTGTTAGGTATCTTTTAAACATATCAATAAAAACAAGTGAGCATCGCAAAGTTAAGAAAAATGAACACATTTACTTTTTTAAATTAAACACCCTACATTTTGACACTTTGACAGGCTCTAAAACCTAAACTGCACGAGATCACAGAAAACGGTTCGCACATTCCTATCTTAGTTATCGAATGACAGTAACTTTGAATTTAACTGGAGGTTTATAAGTTCCGGTTAATTTTATCCCCGGATTAAATTCGAAGTTACTGTCATTCGATAGCTTACGAAAACCTAAGATGGGAATGAGCAAATCGTTTTCTTTGCTGTCGTGCGGTTTAGATTTTAGGCCTGTCAAAGTATTAAAATGCCCGACTCAACTGACAATATTTCGTAAACAGCTATTATACCACACGAAATGTGTTTAGATTTCTCTAGAGTCTAAAAATGTAGTAATATACAGGGTGTTTCATTTAAAAAAAGTGAATTTGTTCATTTTTCCTAACTTTGCGATGCTCATTTGTTTTTATTGATATGTAACAATGTATTCCATCCTAGTTGTACAAAGAGGGATATTAAGCAGTATCTATACCTTAATTCGCAGGAACTTGATTTTCTGCTCAACAAAATGTACTGAGGAAGTATCATCGATGCCTAAAGCAACAAATCAAAGAACTGCAAGAAGAAATTCAACAAAAGGACATATTTATTGAAAAGTTGAAAAGAAGTTCTTTGTGACTGAAGCTTATGACCAAGAAGAAAACAATATGTGTACAAGATAGAGGAACAAAATACCATTATCTTCCAACTTAGAAATAAAATCCAAAAACAAGCAGATATGATTGCAGTTTTTGATGACAAAGTAAAGGAACTCGCACCTCAATAAATTCAAATCATAGATAATGCCAAACAACAAGGATTAACAGTTCACATAAGGGAGTTCAAGTGATTTGTCAGGCATCACATACTGCAAGCCAGACAACTACAATTAATCTAAAAGACTCGGATGGCCAGACAACTACAGTTGACCTAAAAGAATCAGAAGGCCAAACAAATACTTTGGCGAGGGAGGTTGGATGTCAGACACGCGGCATAGACCTTGCTCCCCAATTCGGAATTTGTGAACGGGATATGTCTAACACTGGAAGGGTGGATCCAAGTCAGCCTCCATATGTGAATATTGAGACCTCCATAAACGCTTTGCATGTTGCTTCGGATGCAGCCAGTAGTGATCAGTGTTCCAATACTAGGAGGATTTTGATTATTGACGAGAGATAGAGATTTTTGGGTTATGGACGCCTATTTAAATTGGCCGTAGATGGTAAATCGGAAATCAATTCCCAGTATAGTTCTGGGGTGGTTCTCGAGGATCTTAAACAACACATCCTTCTAAGCAAGTATTTCACGAAGAATGATTTTGTGGGGATTTTCTTGGGACCTGAGCAAGTGATCCAGGGAAATACCCTGGAAGAAGTTTTCTGTCTCAACTTTTTATGTGAATTTGAGCATACAAATGTTATCATAATTGGCCCTCCATATATGGCTCAAAACACTGCTTTAAATAACAACATATACCAATTGTTGGTTTCTGCCATATGATAGTCTTGTCACCAATAACGATCGAGATTCAAAAGTTTCATACTACAGTAAACTTAAACTGGTAAAGTATATTCTTGGTAATACATTTTTCTTGAGCTCAAATTCAACTTGTGACATGGCATCAATGCTGAAAGCCAGACAACCTGAAAGATTGGGAAGAGACCTGTGGATTGCTGAAGCAGCAGCAACAGGAAATAGTGGTAGTAGTAATGATAACTTAGAACAATGCCTAGTAAGCCTGGTGGAGGGAAAAGACCAGTGAGTTCCAACGATCTGCACTGATATAATTAACTCCAAATATCAGTGCTGTTCAGAACATTTTTGCCCGGGTTGCCAATCCAAAAAACAAAAGCAACAAGAAGCAGCAAACCTAAAGCGGCTAGTACTCCAGAGAAGGGGGCGAAAGTATCTCCCAGTAACAGTCAGTATAATATATCAAAATTTGCAATCAAGCAATGATGCTCTACAAGACTTCATTGACTCCGAAAAGGATTGCCTTGCTTTGTGTGTCAGTGAACATTGGAAGACCAGCGAGCAGCTACATCCTTCTGCCGTAACCAGGGTTATGGAGGCGTGGCAATCTATGTAAAAGTTTGAGTGGAGTAGGAGGTACGAATTGATATTAACAAGTTGTCATTGCAGAGAATATTTGAGTGTACGGCTATTGAATTGAAGCTAGGCACTAAGAAGGCTTTGGTAGTGGCCATCTATCAAGCACAGTCCTACACTGTTCGGGAATTCTTGGTTAGATTAGAAATTGTTTTAGGTATACTTTTGAATGACAATTGTTTGTGTTTCATTGCAGAAGAATTTAATATAAATATTTCAGATGCAGGAAATAATAATGTTCAGGATTTTTTAACTCTGTGTAAATCTTTTAATTTTGTTCCGTCTATTTTAGAAAATACTCGAATAGTGGGGACCAATAAGAGCTGTATAGACAACATCTTTACAAATCTGCAATTGGATCTCTTTTGGGCGGAGGTGGCAGACACTCACATATCTGACCACACTGCACAGAGATGTAGGTAAGGCAACAGATAAAACAACAACAAAAAAGCGAAACTTTAACCCTTCAAATAAAAACAAGTGTAAGAGAGAGTCTTATCTTCTCAAGATTGGGAAACCATCTATGTGTTGTCGGACCACTTTGTAAATGAGCAATGGGAGTCCTTTGCAAACACTCTTTGTTCCTTCTTTGATGAGTGTTTCCCACTGGGGAATGGCCAACCTAAACAATAATTGTCTTCCAGATCTTTTGAACCAACTCCTGAGCTAACTGCATGTAAGAATGAGTTGGACATCCTACTTGTGCTCAGTAGAGCTAAGAATAGGTACAGAGATACATACAAAAACAAAAAGCAGGAATATAATTACCTTTTAAAAGGAGCTCGTGGAAAAATAATAGTGTAAATAAGTCAAAGTGTGTCTGGCAGATTGTGAATGAAATTAGAGGTTCCTGTAGCCTTCAGAGCATAGAAATTCGGGAGATCTTGTTGAAATTTCAAATAGGTTGAACAGTTTTGTGATCGGGGCTGCTCCTGACAGCCAGAATAAAGTTCCCTTTTCATGTAGCATTCCAATGCACAATAAATCTTTGTTTCTAGCTCCAACTGCCCCTGCAGAATTCTTGCATATAATATCAAAGTTAAAAAAAAAGAGTGCTGAGTTCGATGAAATTTGCCCAACCCTGCTGAAACACTGCTCAGAAAAAGAAAAAGTGTCTGAGCCGTAGTGTCACATAATAAACAACTCTTTAAATTATGGGGTCTTTCCTGATGAACTAAAATTAGCCATAGTTAACCTATTTACAAAAAAGAAGACAAATGCCAACTAGAAAACAATGGACCAATACGCTTATTACCTAGCTTTTCCAAAGTGTTTGAAGTGGCAATGTGCACCCGGCTTATGCACTTTCTCTCGGCAGAAGAGTTAATAAGCAGCTCACAACATGGCTTTCTTAAGAGCAGGTCAGTCGAGACAGCAATATATGACTTCACAGAGAAAATTCTGCAGGGGTCTGGAGGAGGGAATGTTGTCCTTGCATGGGTACATTCCTGGACTTGTCTGAGGCGATTGACAGCCTTGATCACGGAATTTTACTTGAGAAGTTGGAAAGGTATGAAATACGTGGACCAACCTTAAAATGGATTCAGTCATATCTTTCTAACCGAAAACAGACGGTCCTCATTGAGTCAAAAGGCCAAAGATATTTTTCTAGGGAGGGGCAGCTTCTTCTTGGTGTGCCGCAGGGCAATGGCATGGGTCCTCTAATTTTTATTATCTATGTTAATAATCTTGCAAATGAAATACTGAACGGCAGTTCCTACCTTGCCAGCTTTGTAGATGACACGAACTTATTGACGTTTGCTTCCGAGCTCTCAGATCTTCTGATCTCCTCTGAAAGACTAAAGGTGGCGCAAGACTGGTTCTTAATGCCAGCAAAACTAATTGCCTCTGCTTTCACACTAAGAGGAGGAGCAGGGACATTCCAGACATAATTCCCTTAACAGGCCACTCTCTCTAAACTCTTTCAACACACACCAAATACCTGGGCATATACATGAACCAAAATCTTGACTGGGTGGAACAGGTCACCTATCTTTGTCACAGGGTCAATTCAGCATGCTACTCTCTAAGGATAATGTCTAAATATCTCAATATTGACCACCTCAAAACAGTGTACTATGCCAATGTACATTCAATTCTTAGATATGGCATCATCTTTTGGGGAGGAAGTAGTGATTATAGCTCAAAAAAGAGCAGTAAGAACAATCCTAACCTCAAAGAGAAGGGATTCATGTAGGGGACAGTTTAAGAGTTTGGGGTTTCTAACACTTGCTGGCCTCTGCATATGTGAGTGTGTGTTATTCCTTTTGAAAAATAGGGAGAAGTTTGCTGAATATGAGTCACAAAATGATATACCTACTAGGTTTGTGGGGCTCAATATCCCTCAACACCGACTAACGGCCACTGAAAAAGGTCCTACCTATTCCTGTATAAAGTTTTTTAATAAATTACCTGATTATGTTAAGTTGAACAATTAGCTTTAGAAGACTGTGAAGGATCTACTTTTGAATATTGAACCCTATACAGTTCAAGAGTTTTTTTAGATTATGTATTTTAATTTA
Organism: Pissodes strobi; assembly: GCA_016904865.1. NCBI lineage: Eukaryota > Metazoa > Arthropoda > Insecta > Coleoptera > Curculionidae > Pissodes > Pissodes strobi. The sequence continues at coordinate 4,952 of JAEQML010078396.1, read as the reverse complement.
AGTGTGTAATAATTTTTTAAGGTGTTTTATGTTAAGGTGTTGTATTCTAAGTTTCTATTGACATAGTATTTTGAAACCCCTTCTCTACTGACGCTATTATTATCAATTGTACTCTATGAATGTTTGTATTGTGCAATTTTTTTTATTAATATAGAACTTTTGATTTGATTTGATTTAAAAGATAATAGAGAAAAAACCATAGAACATTTATATATAAAGTTTTTGCCTAACCCTGTTGTAGTCAAAGTCTAGGCAAACAGACGCGGGAAATCGCAAAGAAATTCCCGCTCCATAAAACAACGTGTGAACTAAAATTAATGGATTCTCCCGACGGCATGCATTCCTTTGCGCGTACGTAAGGCAGTTCCTCTAATTAAAATTGTTCAAACGGCAATGTATTAATGCGTAAAACACACACAACTATGAATAAATTTTCCATAATAACATCTATTTACATTTATAATTTAATTACCATCGGAATTGATAACGAAATAGCTTGTTGTATTAGTGTGTTATTGATAAGGAATCGCCTGATTTATGTTATTTAAAATAATTTTATTTTTATTTATGTAGTATATATAGTGTATGATAATATTAAATATAATAAAAAATAGATAAATTAGCACACAAATTAAACCTAGGTGACGATAACTGTATGTGCCAGATAAGACTACAAACATCAGTTATTGTTATTTTTTTCTTTTTAAATATGTATTATTTTGTTAAATAAAAATACTTACTGTACAGGGTTTTTTATTATATTTACGTGGGTCCTGGAGCCTTTAATTTGAAGACAGAAAAAAGTTTTCCACAAATATTGTAGGTTTTTTCCTTATTATTTTGAAATTATTAGAAAAAAAATCGCCCCAAAAAATTGAAAAATTATAGGCAACTTCAACTTTTTTAAATGGAACACTTCGTATATTATGCGCTAAAATGAAAGATCGTTTTTTTTTTCAGATTCCAAATATATATGTTGATGATATTTGGGTGAGCGATTTTGGAACCTTCGGCAAAATGCACTAAACCGGAGTTTTACCCACAATACCGGAACAGAATTATTGCACTCTTTAAAAGAAATTATACTCGTAATAATTACAAAAATCTAATTTGGATTTTAAACAAATTACACAAATGTCTACACATTTCTCCAAGCGTTCTTGCATATAGACTGGGAGATAGTGACCTATTTTTGGATATGTTTTTGGCCAATAAGCCCTTTGGATGCTATAAGAATGCACATATCCTGATGCTATAAAGTGATATAGGAATGTATATGAGGATCTTGAAAACTATAACAGATAAAAAATTGGTTAAATGGTAATAGTTGTGAAATATTTAATTGTTAGTTCAATTCAGAATGAATTAGTCTTCATGAATTTTTAATTCATAATAATGAATTTTGTTTATCTTTTTCATTTCCGACAAGTTGGTGCTTGCCCTAAAACAGTAAATGAGTATTTTCAATTTCAGTTCAAATTTTCCGTACTGCTTTTAGTGCGGGCGCAAATGTCTTTTTCCGAAATCGCGTCAGGAGTAAAGTACCTTAATTTATAAAGATACAGCAAAATCTTATAAGGAAAAGTTCTTCCAAATTAAAAAAGTAATCTAAATATGAAATTTGAGTTAAGTACATCAACTTTTAATTTTTTTTCTCGATTTTTTCTTAAACGTTACGCCACTGGAGAATGTTTTGTTCTTTTGTTATTAGTATACTAGCCAAGTAACTTCAAAATTTATTTAAGATAGAAATTAGTTACATAGTTGCATAATGTTGCAGTTTTTCCAGAGATAATAGCCAGTTTAGGTATCAGTGTGTTGCAAACAAATTTAAACACTTTTGATTCAAAATTTTTTCCACTTAAAATCATGAATAGACCCAACTCTTTTCATTTCATGTAAAACAACTAATAATTTATTTATCTTTTGCACACGATGAGTAAAATATGCCCAATTATCCTAAAATAGTATATTGTGCAACAAGTGCTGAAAATAAGACTTTTCACACGAATGAGACAGTTTGGTGACACGAGCCGTAAGCGAGTGTCATAAAGTCTCATGAGTGTAAAAAGTCTTTTCAGCACGTGTAGCATACTATACTTTTTCTACGACTGCTACATACAGGGTGCCCCACTGGGAGTGTCGTAGAAAATTACATGTTATATGGGAAACATTTGTATTATTGATTTATCAGAAAATTTTATTCCTAATGAAAGAAGCTACGTGAGTAAGAGATTCTCGCTAAACTATAACTAGGGGCACAGTCCTAAAATGGAGCCACCGGAGTGGGGTCCCTATTTTCCAAATATGTTGAAAAAGAGGCTCCGAGGGCGAAGCCCTAAAATTGGGCCCCAGGGGGGCGAAACCCTAGAATGGGGCCTATGGTTCGGGAGTCCCATTTTTTACAGATTTAGCAATGGAGCCCCCGGGGGCGAAGCCCTGAAATGGGGCCCAAGTCTTAAAAGGGGGCCCCTGGTATAAGAGTTCCATTTTCTACAGTTTTGCAAAAAGGGGCTCCCGGAGGGTGAAGCCCTATAATTGGGCCCCCTTTTTTAGAGATCTGGTAATGGGACCTTTGAGGGCGAAGCTCTAAAACGGAGACGAAGCCCTTTAATCTAATTACCCGAATAAGCGTGTGAAAAGCATACTTTGCACACGCCGTGTGCAAAGTATACTTTTCACACGATGTTTGAAATGTCCAGTTTTCAAGAGCAGTTGTTAGTGCGTTTTTGTCTATTTTCAGGGCAGTCGTAGAAAAAGCCATATAAAATATTTGGTCTTGAACAGTAGGCCATGCGATTATGTGGCAACTAAGGAGAACGGTAGGTAGGAAGTGGGGTTTAAAACCTTACATCCTCCAGTGGCTGTACACTGCTGTGATAAGACCGAGGATTTCCTACGGATCCGTGGTCTGGTGGCCAGCGGTGGCCAGAGCCACTAATGCCCAGAAACTGGCCAGACTGCAAAGGCTGGCTTGTTTGGGTATTACCGGAGCATTGAGAACAACTCCCTGAACATCATCCTGGGGCTGCCGGACCTCCCGATCTGGATTGAGAGAGAGGCAATGGCGGCTCACAAAAGGATGATCGACAGTGGCCTATGGCGAACGGACTACACAGGGAAAGGCCATACGACTATTGCCGCCAAAATGAGTAGGGATCTACCCATCATTGCGACCAAAGGCAATATTCCAGATGGCAGATTAAGACTGAGAAGGAATTTCCAAGTGGAATTTCCATCAAGGGAAGAGTGGCTGTCAGGCTAGGTACGACGCCGAGCGGCGTACACGCATGGTACACTGACGGCTCATGGATGGCTAATACACAGTCATCCGGAGCCGGTGTATACCTAGACAACACTAAATCAGGAGAAAGCACTTCGCTGGGGAGATATGCCACTGTTTTCCAGGCGGAGATGTTTGCTATTTTGGAAGTAGCAACCAAGGCGGAAGTAACAGAAGGTGTAGAGAGTATATATATTTACTCGGACAGTCAAGCCGCTCTCAGGGCGATCCAAAGACCCAGGGCAAGCTGTAAGCTAGTTCAGTAATGTAGAGACGCCCTAGACAGATTGGCTGTGTGCAAGGAAGTAAGACTCAGATGGGTTCCAGGGCACAGTGGCATCAAGGGCAACGAACGGGCCGATGAATTGGCAAGACAAGGCTCAATGAGCCACCTCGTCGGTCCAGAACCTGGTCTGGGCTTAAGTAAAAGGCAAATCTCTTAGGAACTAAATAACTGGGCCTGGAACAAGACAAAGCACAATTGGAGAGGAAAAGAAGGATGCAGACAAGCCAAGGAAATGATTCTAAATCCTGAGGGATCCAGACATATGAAATTAATTATTATTGAGTCAGTCATTCCAATTGTATTTTGTAATAATTATTGTGGACAATTATTTTGGACCAAAATTGTTTAAATGTGTTTGAACATAGTGATATCAAAACTGGCTGTAAACACTCAAACATTGTGCAACTATGTAACTAATTTCCATCTTAAATAAATTTTGAAGTTGTTTGGCAAGTATACTAATAACAAACAAACAAAGCATTCACCGATGGCGTAACGTTTGAGAAAAAAAATCGAGAAAAAAAGGGAAATAAAAAATTGATGTACATAACTCAAATTTCATATTTAGGTTACTTTTTTAATTTGGAAGAACTTTTGCTTATAAGATTTTGCTGTATCTTTATAAATTAAGGTACTTTACTCTTGACGCGATTTCGGAAAAATGACATTTGCGTCCGCACTAAAAGCAGTACGTAAAATTTGAAATACTCGTGCCGTGCCCCTCGCTTCTCTGTCTGTATGAATCATCGGCCGGCCGCGAAGTTCGGGATCGATGGCCTCGTCGAGATCATATAGAGTGGCCTCGGAAAACTTCCCGAATATTCGTGATAGATTTGAGATTATATATAAGCAGACCTAAGGCGAATGTTAGTCAGTCGGTTAGTCGGATAGTTCAGTTCAGTTAATCATTGAGTGTTGAATAGATATTAGTTGTAAAGTTATAAGAGTAGTTTAGAGTGTTAAATTGTATACAGTGGTAGTGAATAAAGAGAGTATTAGTTGAAAATAGCAAAGTTGTAATTCTGTTAAGAACCCACGGGAAAAACGTAACAATAAATTCATTTTACTCCATCTCTACTGATCTTCTTGCTACCAAGGTGAAAAGTAGCCAAAGTACCGAAACTGTTTATAGCTGTGAAACTACTAACTCTAGAGGTATAACATCATACATAAAATATGCTTAGAATTTTACGAGGAACCGAAAAATGAATTCATATATAGGGTGTTCCATTGAAAAAAAAAACTTTTGTTTTTCCCTGTATACTGATCATTTTTGCAATATTTTTTACACGCAGAAAAAAAGTATTTATCAGTACCTACATAACCATACATTTAATTTTTTTGGGACACTTAAAATAAAAAAGTTAAAGGGGGGGCGACATT
>JAEQML010078395.1:0-12457 GCA_016904865.1 Pissodes strobi | reverse complement strand
TTTCGGATGATTTCATTCTTCATCATTGGTTTCAATAATTGGTATGCGTTCCATGCTTCAGTATTTGCATAATAATATTTTAATTTATGAAATTAGGTTGACGATAACCGAGACGATAACAAATGTGCAAAAAACAAAAGTGAATGTTTAAGATATTGTGGTGGCAAACCATCTAAGCCAACAACAAAAACAGTTTCTTTTCTCCATATCGACTTCCTTATTTTTATTGATACATTCAGTACTGAAACCAAACCACTAATCACTAATGCGGAAAACAAAAAATAAAATCGAAACTATTCTAAAATACACGAGCGTCTATTGATAGAGTAAGCGTTTACAACTCCATGGAAAAACGAGCGGATTTAGGCTTCATGGAGTTGGTATATCTTTTAAGTATTAAAAAATACTTCAATCAAAAATATTTACTTCAAGTAATTTTACTGGTACTTAATGTAGGTATAAAAAAGGACTACAGGGTGACCCACCAAAAATGTATGCCACTTCCATAGTTTGGCATTGGTTTCATTGCAAAATTATTTTTTTTCTTCAAGTGCAGGTAGTACCACCAGGTTTTGGGTCAATGTATGCATTTTGCCTATTGTTATCCAGTCATAAACACTAAAATAGTACCTCAAAGCCGTGCAAGTTGGATTCTTGTAGAAATAGTTTTAATTTAAGGAAATTATATATAATATATACATAATATACATAGATAAAATAATTATTATTATATATTATTATACAACAATTAAATTATAATAGGCTATATTCTTCGCCATCTGAGGAACTGTCATCATCTCTTGACATTATAATTAAAGGGTCGACCATCTGATCGATCAAGTTGTCAAGATCCCACATTTCCTCATGCTGGATTGCTTTTCGCCAGTTTTGGCTTGATCAAACAGTAGCTTAAAATCTTATCATTTTACATGTCGGGTTTTGTCTTGCTACAAATCCTTTCACTTGCGCCCATATATGTTCTAAAGGATTTACTTAATATGGCGGTAAGCGCAGCACAGTTGCATTATATTTTTCTGCTATATATTCCACGGCATATTTCATAAAACGATTTTTGTGTATATTTTATATGGCTAGTAGTTCTTTCTTGATCAAATGGGCTTCAACCTCAATACCTTTGTTAGTTAGCCAGTCGATAATTTCTTGTTTTCTCCAAGATGAAGTTGGTTTCTTCTCTATGCGCCGTGAATGATAGCTTGCGTTATTTATCCATAACCACCCCCGAATCAGCCGCAACAAATTTTATCATTTCACCAACATACTCTTCGAAAATATCCGAATTCATGTCCTCATGGTTGTCATGGTAATCTCCCGTCCCGCACAACTGAAAGGTTAGCAAACCTTTTTTTTTTAAATCCCTCTTCGCTTCCAATGTGTGCCATCATTAGTCTCTTCCCTTTTCTCGAAGGCAATTTAATGCCCGTTGACAGGATTTCCAAGAAAGCTTGACGGGCACTGGTTATATTTTTGTCTTGCCAAATTGTTTGTGCTATATAACCTGTATTCATCCACGTCTCATCAAGATAAAAAAAATCCTCCCTGCTTTATACTTCTTAAGTATTTTCGTCGCCAGCAAACAATATCATCGCTTTCCAGCAAAAGTGCTTTTCGGTTATGCTTTTCCCTGGCAAAATCTATGTTTTTTAAAGTTGTCCATTTAGTGTCTTCATCAAGGACTTTTGCTGGTCTTCCTAGAATTTTCATGGGAGGTTCTCTTGACTTTGACCGCAATAATTTGAAAACGCCGGGCTTTCCAATTCCAGTCATTCGGAAGCATCCTTCAACAATTTCTTGTACAGTAAAACTGGGGTAATATAGTGTTTTATGCAATCGTGTACATTTAAAATAATAACTTTTTCACTCACTGATAGTGGAGAATTATTAGAACATCTTTTCGTTGGAGTGAATGAATAATGCTATTAACACTATGGCTTAACAGCAAATAATAGCATGTTTAAAACACCATTAAGAAGTATAATCTGTGTATTTAGTACCTTCCTCAATAAGTATGCGAAAGGACTACAGGGGTAAAAAGTTCACCTACGCCTATGGACGACCACGAAATTCAGCCAAACTGGGAGAATTCCCCATTTTATGACTCTATACATTTCCGAAACAGACTTATAAGTATTTTAATATCTATGTACACATTTTCGAAAACTTTCAAGTAAAATTTACTCTAATACTTGAAGTATCTTTTTGTATTCAAATATTTAAAATACTCAGTACGACAGCACTGCCAGGAGCTTTGCTATTTTTCGTGACATTTATTATTTTGGTTTGTAGTCGTCCTGTGACATCTTCGGTGTTTCGTCTGGAATAGTTCTGTATAATATCCGTGAATAATTTTTTTGATTTCGTGATTGGTACTTGTTGCTGCGTTTTTCTTTTAGTTGATTTTATTTATTTTAGAGTGGCTTAATTTTGGTTTCAAACATTTCATATTTCTTATATTTTCTATAATTTCCTTTACTTTTCTTCTTGCACTTTTGATTATTTCTGGTGTGCTCTATATACTTTCATTTGTTTTCTCCTCTAACACCTTTCTTATTTTAAGCATGAACTTTTTTGTTCCCTTTCGGATATAATTTTCATTTAATTTGTCTTTTAATGTCACATCTTTTTCTACTTTAATCAGCGTTTCTGTTAGTTCCCTAGTTGTGCTATTAATTGATATTTTTGCATTACATTGCCACCTAATAAGTAAGTATACTAGTAAACGAGGTGTTTTCTCTGTACATATAAGAACTCATTCACCAAAAGAATAAATGGAAAGCGAGATCTCTTTTGTTGCCTAAGAATAAACCAAATAAATTACGATTGGATTATCTAAAAATAGCAGAACTATAAACTTTACATTGTCGATATAACATTTACCTCCGATTTATTTCCGATCGCAATTAAGCGGCTGCGTTACAATTTACCGTCGTTTATTTATGAAACGGTTCAAATTTCTGAATGTGCTCCAATGCAACAAACAGAAGGTGAATGCGAGATATCAAAAATGTTTACGAACAGGGTACAAGGGGTCCTGGGGGCCGACCTAAATAACCGAAGGAAGTCACAGCACAACAAACAATTTTATCGAGAAACGTTTTTACCTGTGGGGAGCTAAATTTCGTACATACAGGTCTGCCAACTATGGTTTAATGGTTGATAGGGGACGTAAAATTACGTTGATGGTTATTAACCTTGTTTTATAGTTAACCATACAATGAGTACGTAGTCTGAAAGCATTTTTGAAAAAAAAACCGACAACGTTGAATCTTAATTAAGTACTATACTACTACAAATAATTCTATTTACAACTTTGCAGACGATAGCACTCTTATATCCTCATCCATGTCGGGGACTCTAATGACCGCTGCTCGTTCCCAACGCGAGCGAGAAAATCAGATTGCTGCCATCAATGAGGATATGAACGCCATCGTGGAATGGGGTGAGGAAAATAATGTCCAGTTTAACGCAGGGAACTCAAGAAGCTGTCTTTTCAAAAAAGCAAACACCGCAGGACCTGACTTATCAATGACAGGAAAAACACTGACCCTGCCCTCGTCTATAAGCTTGCTGGGCATCAACGTAGAAAACAACATGCCTTGGCGTATTCACGTCACCAAAATCGCCAAGGTAGCTCCACAAAAGTTAGGAACACTCTATAAAAAGTTGTAAACACCTCATGAGCTGTTACTGCTCTATAAGGCCCAGATAAGACCATCTCTGGAATACTGCTCCCATGTGTGTAGCTCGGCAGCCAAACACTTGCTCAAGATATTGGACACCAGATCAGTCCGTCCTCTGGATGACCCAGAGTTGACTAAAGACCTTGATTGCCTTGAACATCAACGAAAAGTGACGGACCTATCTTTACTATCGATACTACTACGGAAGATGTTCGAACGAGCTGGAACTTATGATTTCACCCAGAGTTGTGGCAAACAGAAACACCTGTCAGACGCAAACCTAGGTTGTCCCTGTTGCGGGACTCCTTTGTCTGGAGGTATGCTTCGCTCTGGAATGTTATCTGAGCCTTATAGAGCAGTAAGAACTGATGAGGTGTATACAACTTTTTGCTCTATAGAGTGCCGCTAGCTTTTGTGCTGCTGCCTTGACGATTTTGGTGACTTGATTAACCTGAACATTCTTTTCCTCACCTCATTCCACGATGGCATTCATATCCCCATTGATGACAGCAATCTGATGATTCTTTGAAAGAAACTGGTCCACATTTCAACTCAGTCTCCCGAAAAAAAATATATATTGTTTAGTAAAGCGATGGGAAAAATTGGTTGTAATTAGAAGCAACCTTTGCCTTCTAGATGAAAACATCGGTAAAAAAATTCACCAAGGATTTCAGTTTATACCGACAAATAAGAGCTACTTCCTTAGCCATCTGCTACGATGATGATGACCAATGAATTTGCTAATTAATATGTTCCGAATACGAATTGAAGATGCCTCTAATTCTGGAGAAAGTGATGGAAGTTTACTGATGACAAAATAAGACACAATTTCGTCATCCGTATTATCAAAACTTCGATCACCTTCTTTAGAATTAGAGAAATCTTCATTAGGATGATTTGTATATGGAGGATATTGGCAAATTGATTGGTCATCATCATAGCAGATGCCTAAGGAAGTGGCCCCTATTGGTCGGTATTACCAAGGCAATCCTTGGTGGAACATTTATTTACCGATGTCCTCATCTAGAAGGTAAAGGTTGCTTCTAATTACAACCAATTTTCCCATTGTTTTACCTAACAATCTATTCGTTTTTTTCGAGTGAATGAGTTGAAATGTGGACCAGTTTCAGAGGCCGATGATTAATAATTGTAACCTAAACTAACCGAGATACTCAAAAAACAGAAAAAAATTATTTTTCCAATTTAAACATTTTTTTGGAGTTTTTCCGTATTAAAAAAAAAACGGGTTTTTTAAACACTAATTTTTACAAACTGAACCAGACATTCGGTTTATTTTATGCCATTTCTGTAGCCATTATTTTGGTTTCTTGACAAGATGAGAAAGTGAATAAAGATTATTTTGTTCTATTGTTGTGTTTAGTAATTACAACCAATTTTTCTATTGTTTTACATAACAATCTTTTCCATTTTTTTTCGAGTGAATGAATTGAAATGTGGATCAGTTTCTTTCAGAGGCCAATGATTAATAATTGTAACCCAAACTAAACGAGATACTAAACAAACAAAAACGAAAAAATTGATGTTTACTAATTTGAACAATTTTTTCAGGAAAAAAAGAAATTTTCCAAATTTCAAAAAAAACACTTTTTTTAAAAACACTACTTTTTACAAACTAAACTAGACATTTGGTTTATTTTATGCCACTTCTGTGGCCATTATTTTGGTTTCTTCACAAGATAAGAAAGTGTATAAAGTATAAAGAAATGGCAAATGGTAAAGATTATTTTGTTCGTCTATTGTTGTATTAAGTATGTTATTTCATCTATATTTTTTAGGATACCTTTAGTAATTTGAAGTCCTATTGAAAGACTTCAAACAGTTTCTCATTTCTTTGATGAAATGATTATATCAGTGTTGCCAATGTTCCCAATTTTTCGTGAAATATTTCGATAAATAAATTTAGATTATTATTGCAGTGGGTTTGTTGCAAGAACTGTTTGGTTTATTTTGCAGTTTTTCCTATTTGTAATTTTTTTTACAGCTTACAGTATCTTTTATAGACGATATTGCCACTTCTGGAAGTAAACAGGTTTCCTTCATCTTTTATTTATTAATGATTCGTATACATTCTTAACAATTTACTTTGCATCTAATCTAATGGCAAGTGATTTCCATTCCTTCTACTAGATGCAGAGCGATAATTTTCCCACAATAAAAACCTAGTTGAACACTAATATTTCTATGCGCCTCACACTTAACACTTCAACAAATTTCTCAAACTCACAATATACAGGTTTTCTCAAGACTGGCTAGATTATTTGATATATTCTAATTGCCCTATAATCATTTGACAAGGGTGCCGAACCTGAATACCAAGGGAAAACGCCATAGATTTTCGACTAAGAGGTTGACGTACCTTCTCTTGATAAAAGGGGCAGGATTCCTGTGCAAAAAATAATGCTAAACAAGTGACGTTATTAAAATTGTACTTAGGTCACCCTATAGATCTTTCAGATATAGAACAATGCGGTTTTACTAGAATAGATTACAGGACTGACCCAAAATCAAGAACATTTAAGTCACAGATAACGAAATGCTGAACAGAAGAGAAAAAATAATTATGTTTAAGAAAAACATATGGTTTGGATATAGATTTTATGCAATTATGCAAAATCCAAGATATGTAAAGACTTATTTTTTTACTTTTTTCTTTCAGGAACTCCTTAAATCAATCAATCAAGTCCCCAAAGACCGAACAGAGAGACTAAAAGAAAACAAATTTCCCCTAGACGACGATGTGGAAATTCGAAGGAAACCCGAGATCGGCACAAATCGACTTTCGAAAACGACAGATTTCGATGCGGGAAGAAGAAGACAAACGAGGTAAGCATACTCTATGTTCTTTCTAGATGGAAACGGTTTGTAAATATAATATTTTCTGACAGACACACTTTTGCTTGATTCGACAAAAAACTTAAATCAAAGTTAAAGGAGACTATGAAAAAAAAAACAAAGGGAATCTCTATCTTGGTTCAGAGATGTTGCCTTAAAAAGTTCAGCAGCGTATTGCATATAAATAATTTGAAATGAGTCATCTTACTGAGGTATATTTAGAGTGGAATAGGGCTGCACCGATAAGGCCGAGTACTCGGTACTTAGCCAAAATTTTTAGCGAGTAATCATCGGGATTCGGGCTTATTACTTATTAATCCGTTGAGTAACAAAAATTAATAAAACAAAAAAGTTTTGTTATTATCTGAAAATATAAACTGATTAACATCAGAAGAAATAAAGAGGTCAGCGTTATACTTAAGCATTTTAATATATACATAGGCACTCTACCTTAAACGAACCCCAAGGCAAGGCTTTCTCCACCATAAACAACGTCAACACTACCATGTCGAAAGTTAAGTTTCGCCAGCGACTGAGTCTTATCACCGCAAACAGGAGCAGATTACAACAATTAATCAAGATCTGGAGAAAGTTCGAACTTGGGGTGATAGAAATTTGGTCCAGTTCAGTGCAGCAAAAACCCAAGCAGCCACATTTACCAAGAAAGCCAATACGACGGGCCCTGACATCATTATGGTAGGATTGACCATTCCTTCATCCTCTTCAATCGGACTACTGGGGGTCTCGGTCAACAGCAATATGTCCTGGCATGACCACGTTGGTAACATCGTAAAATCAGTCTCGTAGAAGCTTGGTACGCTATTTCGCAACAAAAAACTGTATACACCGCAGCTGCTGCTCTTGGATCTACAAAGCGCAAATAAGACAGTGCTTAGAATATTGCTCACACATCTGGATTAGTTTGGGTAAAGCTGCTGGATGCCATTCCGAAGAGAGCTGTGCGTCTCGTCTGCGACCCGAAGTTGACTGGGGATCTGGAATGACTAAATATAGGACAACTAAACGAAAAAAAAGAGAACATGACGTAATTTTTTAAATATTTCCTTATTAGCCAGCAGCAAAAAAAAGGAAAAAGTTATATAACACAAATAATTTATAACAAAATAGTTTAAAGAAGAAAGGAGTCAAAAACGTATTTTTTTTTCTAAAAAACTAGACTGGTTTTGTTCAATTTGGTTAATAATATGCTACCATTATACTAACGCGGAGTGAACCTTCTTATCGTATAGTTAATGTTCGGTGACCGTACCGCCCACCTCAAAGTACCAAAGTATTGAAGAACTATCTCCACTACCACAGAAGAAAATATGAAAGTGAGTCGATCGTTACTTGATGAACATCTATGATACACTAGTAATTGAAACACTGGTTCCGATTTTCACTAATTTTTAAATTTAGTGTGTTTCAATTACTAGTGCACAGAAGAAAAGGTAAATTAGGCATTTTGTTTTGAACAGTACTCCTGATATAGAAGAGGGAAAAGAAAAAGCTAGGGAAAAATAAAAATAAAAAGAAGAACGCATTACAGCAAAGACAAATGTAAGAACTTTAGATGAAACGCAACATCTTGAAAAAGAAATTATATAATTAATATATATTAATTACCTTTATTACATCTACAAAAAAAATCATTGTTTTCAAGACATAATTGTAAAATTACTAAAAGCCCGTTCCAGATATCGCGCGCGCCGCGTCGCACGCTAAATTATGAAATGGCTTAGCCGGAATTACGGGAAAAAAGGCGTTTTGGCTTTTAGCAAGGCTTCTATAAAATGCAGGATATTTGGCGTCCTTCAGCAGGACGCATATGTATGGACCCTGTATCCAGGACATCTTGCGAAATCCAGAACACCGGGCAATCCTAGTCATAGCCCAAACAAACATTTTTTGTGGATATTAAGTATGGGTCTCCCGAAAAACAACTTTGTCTAAGGAGTTAACCAATTAAAAACATGTACAGGGTGTCCCAAATTCGAGCCTCATCATTGGAATCTCGGAAACTAGAAGAGATACGAGGTCGGTTAAATGGAGGCAAAGTTGCGCAATTTGATGCTGATCACAATGACACCTTAAAACTTAAAAAACTCCGAATACTTCCGAAGATATTTAGAAAAAACCGAATATTGGCGATTTCATTTTTATTTTTTTATGATTCTATTTGAATAGATATAACAAAATAAATTTCATATTCTCACTGCTATACTTTTTCTGTTCTACAAGATGGTGTTATCATAAAAAAATTAAAATGAAATCGCGAATATTCGGTTTTTTCCAAAAATCTTCGTAAGTATTCGGAATTTTTAAACTTTTAAGATGGCATTTTGATCAGCATCAAATTGCACAACTTTGCCTCCATTTAACCGACCTCGTATCTCTTCTAGTTTCCGAGATCCCAATGATGAGGCTCGAATTTGGGACACCCTGTACATATTTCTCATGATTATTTTGCAAAATCCTACTCTTTTGTCTGAGTCATCTTCGGTTAACTGATGTACCATTTGGATCTTGTAAGTGTGAAATGTATTGGTTTTCAGATCAAAACTCTCCAGCTAGTAGAAGGAGATACTTCACAGATATTCGCGACAAGAGAAATAGATTGTTGGCGTTTGACTACCATTTCAATAGTAATATCAAATCATTTTTCTTCCGGGATATGTGGTGCCTTTTTGTTCTTCGCCGACCTATTAATGTAAATTTAGCTACAAGTTCGCGTTGCGCTATAAAAAAGAATTGTTTCTCATTTTTCTTCTTAAGGGCAAGAAATGGCCATACATTCTTCAATTTTTTTCAATGCAAAATAATTTTTTCGTCATTCTCAACGACAAAAGGTGTTTGAGGTGGAACCTGCCTTTATTCTGGATTTGCGTCAAAGGATTACAAACGTTTGCCAAAAGATTGACATCACTTTATTTGAAAATGTTCATCGAGAAATCTCAAGCAGACTTTTTATGTGTCAAGATGTAAAGGGCCTTCATTTCCAGTATCTTTTGAACTGAATGCGTAATACTTTTTCTTATTTAATAACATTAAAAATGCCGCCATTTTGTATTGAGTGAAGATATTGACTTAATATTCTAGGATCTTAGACCACCAATTGGGCCCGTTGTGCCCCAGCCCGCACTAGAGAACCTTCAGGATGCCGATCTTCCTTAAGAAAGCCCGCATCTCCCTAAGACTAAAACGACGCGCTGAATCTGGCTCGATCAGCGTCGCGCCAAATATTCTGAATCTTGCCCATGCAAAGGCGGAACATTCCGTATGGGGTCTCATCGTCCTTCATGCACCATCTACACGCCCCCTCCTCTGCAATTCTCAGCAGAGTCAGGTGCCGTCTAAACCTACAGTGCCCTGTGCAGAATCCGACCAGTGCCCTGGACTCCTTCCTTGGTAGGCCCATCAACCCACTGGTCGCTCTTCGCGGGCCAATGTATCATGAGCCGCCTCGTCGGTCTCATCCCCGGAGCCGTCCGCCATATCTCTTCGGCCCCACCCTCTGTCCAGGCCTTCAAAGCTCTTTCGCGAACACTCTGAGTGATCTCCACACAGGGATCAGGCCCTAAGTACCTACTTGGGGAGCCCTATCTGGCTATGGCGTCAGCGGCCTCTAAGATCATAAAATACTCACTTAGAAACTTTTGAAAGGAAAACAACGAAGTTTTAAACAATTTCCACAATTTATTTTTATTAACCTTGACACGTGTTTCGGCACACGGTGCCTTTCTCAAACGGACTAACTAAGATTGTGCAAAGAGTAAAATATCCTAAGTAAGTATAGAGGAGACTGACATATAATAAAAAAGAAAAAAGGGGTGTGGAAATTCCAAGTAATATTGGGTACATAATATGGGTAGGTACTTATGCTAATAATATCGGTATTACTAATGAAGGAAGGCAGAGAGGAAAGACGACAATGTTTTTTAAGTTATTATGAATATAAATTCAACAGTGGGGAATTACTAATTTCTAATTGTTCATTCAATAATAAACCTGACTTTTTCTTTTTGTTAATTTCCATGCTTTCCAAATAATTTAAATTTTGGATTTGTTCTCTATATGTAGTATTTTAAAATCTTTGGAAAATGTGTGTTTTTCGGAATTTAAATGTAAGGCATAATGTGAGTTTCTATTGCTTTTTTGGTAACTAGATTCATGTTCTTTAATTCTTGTTTTGAAAGATCTACCAGTTTGTCATATGTATATTTTTGAGCAAGAACCACACTCTAGTAAAAATACTCCTGATTTGGAAAGTTTATTTGAATTTGATTTGTTATTTTTAATGAGTTTACCTAAAATTATTGTTTGTTCTAAAAGCAGTTTTTATGTTATTTTTGGAAAGCCTTTTGGAAATCGTGCCTGTATATGTGATAGACTTAAATCTTAGGTGAGGTGTATTATTGATTGTTGGATAGACTAGGTTTATTGCCATTTTATATTGTTTTTTCTTAATTAAATATAATGCTAGATATAATAGATAATTTAATTAAGAAAAAACAATATAAAATGGCAATAAACCTAGTCTATCCAACAATCAATAATACACCTCACCTAAGATTTAAGTCTATCACATATACAGGCGCGAATTCTAATCGGATTTCCAAAAGGCTTTCCAAAAATAACATAAAAACTGCTTTTAGAACAAACAATAATTTAGGTAAACTCATTAAAAATAACAAATCAAATTCAAACAAACTTTCCAAATCAGGAGTATATTTACTAGAGTGTGGTTCTTGCCCAAAAATATACATAGGACAAACTGGTAGATCTGTCAAAACAAGAATTAAAGAACATGAATCTAGTTACCAAAAAAGCAATAGAAACTCACATTATGCCTTACATTTAAATTCCGAAAAACACACTTTTCCAAAGATTTCAAAATATTACATATAGAGAACAAATCCAAAAAATTAAATTATTTGGGAAGCATGGAAATTAACAAAAAGAAAAAGTCAGGTTTATTATTGAATGAACAATTAGAAACTAGTAATTCCCCACTGTTGAATTTATATTCATAATAACTTAAAAAACATTGTAGTCTTTCGTCTCTGCCTTCCTTCATTAGTAATACCGATATTAATAGCATAAGTACCTACCCATATTATGTACCCAATATTACTTGGAATTTCCATACCCCTTTTTTCTTTTTTATTATATGTCGGTCTCCTCTGTACCTATACTCTATTTCGAAATGGTGCGGAGTAATAAAACCTACTTATAAATGCAAAACGCTAACAGAGTGGTCAAATAAATTTTTGTGATTTCTAAATATTTAGCCACAGCTGTTATAGCCTGCTGTATTATATTTTAACCATTCCACCCTGTTTTGTATGGCAATCCCGCTGCAAACAATAGGCTTTATTAGCAAAGGGGCCATTTTCTACCTGCAGTAGCGTACGTTTGAGTATTTAATTTAAAATACCTGTTTTACCTAAGTACTTTTATTTATTCACTTATTTATGTATATTCAAAAACAGTTAGTATTACTGTAACATTTTATCACATATAATATTTATATAATAAGGTATAAGAATTGCGATTTTGTGTTAACAGTTATGTAGAGAACTATGGTATATCATTTTCGTCGTCAGAAAAATCCGTCGAATCTTCGTCATGTTCCAAGGATATAATTAAAGACTCTACAATTAGGTCAATTAAATGGTCTAGTTTCCACATTTTTTATTCTTCTTTTATAACATGCTCAATACACTTACGCCATTTTTCAGAATCGACATTTTTTAAAGATTCCTCAAAGATAATTTTAACATCATTCATTTTAAACGTCGTGTTTCTCCTTGCTACATAACTTTTTACTTGGGCCCAAACAAGTTCAATGGGATTTATTTCGCAATGATACGGAGGCAGACGAAGAATAGTAATATTTCGTTTCT
>JAEQML010078394.1:0-12458 GCA_016904865.1 Pissodes strobi | reverse complement strand
AGAACCCATATGGTACCAAGACCAAGTCTTTTCGCCGACAGTTGACAACGTTGAGGGAAAAGTTGATTTTATTTGCATCACTTTTAAAAATCTAGTGTCTCCGTCTGTCGAATACCCAACGACCTTAATTCCTAGGTTTGCAGCAGCTTCTCTTATGTATGACCATCTACTCAGAACTTCCCGGTAACTATATTTATTATCCGTCCCCATAATTGCCAAACAGTATGAAGGAGATCCTATTGTTAAAGGTTGTGCCATGATTAAGTGAGCATAAGATGCTTTGTTTCCTGATTTAAAAAAAATCTGAATAGTTTCAACTGAAGTGGCAAGAAACTGATCCTTATATGACAGCCCGTTTTTTAATGGCAACACGAAACCTAATATTTTATTTGTTTTCGGGTCGTACTCAATCTTAGTTTGTATACAAGTAGCATCTTCTGAAATCCAAACAATTTTTGGCATATTTCGTTCTTCCAAATGCTTTTGTAAACCGTCAAAGTCAAAATATCCCTCTTCTAGGCAATCTTTTTCCGACTCTAAATATCTATTTAAAGTAGATATTGAAGGGACACAACTTTTTAAATTAGCATGAATTGTTTCATAAAGTCATCGTCCGCCAACATAATAAAGATAAACAGATATCTTTTTTGTAATTTCATCATATTTATTGTTATTATCTGATTGTGCAGCATTCTATTTAGCATTTACTAGTAATCTGTTCAGAAAGCTGGATAGAAAATTAGTCTTCTGCTCATCATCATGTAAGCTTGTAATATCTATATCAATATTATTACAGGTATTATTTTGAGCGACACATGAAATTATTTCATCAGTTCCACGAGGAATATTCTTTAAAATAGTGCATAAACTATCAGCTATTTCGAAAAAGTTTGTTACCAAGGTTTGACCCTGATGTCCCTTTTCTCTGGCACGTCAAAGTCTTTCCGATCTGGAATATTTAAGTTTTGACTATTTTGATTTTTGATTAGAACGAGGAGTAGTAGAGGCACAGGTAAATTCATAATCTGGCGGCGAGTCTGGCGGGGAAATTGGTGACCGAGTGGGTGACATAGGGATGAGGGCCATATTCATTTTATGGGAAAGTTCATGAGAGGTTTCATTTTCGACTTTTTGAAGATTCTCTTGAGATTCTGTATTTCTTAGTGCTATCCTCGGCTCCATCACATGTTCCACTATATCCTTCACATGTTCCACTATATCCTTGGATGGCACGGTACAAATTTAATTATTGTCTTCGTCAATCTCTGAATTTGTATGTGACTATTTTCGTCTATAAAGTCAATGCTTAAATCAGCAGATTTTTCAGATTTTCCGAGAGATTTTTCTTCACTGCTACTGTTAGTTGTACTTTGAAACCTATCCACATGAATACCTTTTTTCTATTATCTTTGGTTGCTAAATTAATTTGTTTTTGCAGAATTGTATCAATTGATGAAGAATTTTCTTGTGTCCAATAACAAATTTAAATTTTTCTGGGTGACTCTGATATGTAGACACATAGTATTTGGTATCGTAACTTAAAATCGAGCTTAAAATAGAAACCTCTTTTGGATACCAAGTGAAACTTAGTTTTAAAAAGTTTCTTACCTTTTTATGTGATGTCACCACTATAAAATAATTAAAACTTCATTCAAATCAACACAAAAGTTACGCCTCGAATAACGCAATACCACAATAAGAGTCACTTTGTATAATATAAAAAGGTTAGACTATATTTTCTTTAACAGGGTATGGGAATTACCGGCCATACTGGTATTTTTAATACATTTTGTGAAGGCCTGCCAAGTGGCCCGCAATGTTGCCAGATGGCCAAAAAATTACATATTCTATACAGGTTACACACATAGATTGCACACTGATTTCAACATGGATTTCATGGAATAGAGGTAGATTTCAAGGATTGCAATCAGATTTCAAGGGAATGCACACAGATTTCACGGATTTCAAATAATTACAATAGATTTCAAGTGATTTCAAAATATGATTACAAGATTGCAATGTGATTTCATGGACTGCAAATGGTTTGTACACTGATTTCAGAGCGCGGTTTGCCCCTCGGGGCTACTTTTAGTTGAGCCGGAAAAACACTTTGCCTAAAAGAGTTGTTTATAACATAACAAAGAACATTCTTAATTACAGGGATTGCTATCTTTACAATGCTAGTGGGTATCTCATCAAGGCCACTACTATGTTTATTTTTTATTTTTTTTTCAAACTCGCATAGCTCAGTTGGTGATATTGGTTTTAAAAACATTGACTGATTATTCTCTTTGATTTTATTATTTATTGGTAACGTTTCTAATTCTTTCAGTAGTTCAGGAACTATAGATAATAAGTACTCATTAAATTGATCCGGTATATCTTCAGGAATGCCTTTAATACCAATATCAGATTATTTATCGTTTTGGCCAGTTATTTCTTTACAAATATTCCACATACATTTTGTTTTATTATGACTTCAATCTATTTCCATATTCCTCTGACCGTACAGTCTTCAATAAATCATCATACTCTTTTTTTACTTTTCTGTATTGCTCAGCGAAACTATTGTTAACTCTAATGAAGGATAAAAGAAGGTCCAACCTATTTTTACATTCGCCCATTCGATCGGTATTTATTTGGCGTTTTCTGTTGATATTAATTAGCTTTAAAGGAAAACATTGGTTGAAGATCTGAATGAAGTTATTGAGAAAGATATTCCATTGTTTGTTTACATCATTTTTGTCAACCTCGTATGTTAGAGCCCAATCCTGATTTATTTAACTGATTTATAAATAATGTTTTATTGTTCACCGAAAACGTTCTCCTATACTGAGAAACTTTTATAATTGACTGATCCAATTGAAAAGTGATTTTCTGAGCTGTATGGTCAGAGATAAAAGTGTCTAAAATCTTACTATTTACAAATTCAAAATTAATAAAAATATTATCTATACAGGATGAAGAGTTATAATTCTAGTATTTACAAAAATTAATTGTGTTAAACCAAACGATTGTAGCACGGATATAAAATTTGTTTTGTTTCCGTTTTCTTTTAACATTTCTATATTAAAATCACCGGCTATTATTATTTTTTTATTTTCGTCAGTAATGCTCACTAATAATTTCTCGATACTGCTTAAAAAGTTGTTTATATTACCAGCAGGTGGCCTATACACTGACACAATTATTATCTTGCACCCGTGAACGTCACATTCAATTGCCGCATACTCGAATTAATTTTTTATCGAAAGCTTATTTATTTTAGTTCTTGTGTGGAAACTAATATTTTTATGTACATAAACCGCATTCCCTCCATGTTGACCACTATCGCGGCAGTAACTCGAGCCCAATTTAAAGTTTTTAATTGATAAGTATTTTAACTGGTCAATCGATTTCCAGTGTTCCGTAATGCATATGAATTTGCAGTCTTCGTGATCTCTTAGCATCTCGTTTATTTTATCTACAGTTTCCCAATGACTGGACATTTTGGTGAATTACGCTGATATTGGCGAAATCGTTTTTTTTTTACTGATTTTGCTGATTTGCGGTTGCTCATTTATAAAAAATCTGCATTATAGTTTATGTTATTTCTATATCTGGCTAGTCTACGTTTATAAACTGGACAGTTTTCGGATCTTGCGGAATGCTTAAAATCAGTTAGTTTCAGTTTTACACAGTTTGGGCATCTCAAATTTTCCTCCACAGTAGCACATTCCTTTGGTACATGTTGTCCTCCACACTTGTGGCAGCATGCTTGTTGTGTGCAATATTTTGCTACATGGTCAAAGCCTGAACCACAGCTTATTCAATAACCAGCTATTCATCTCTATCGAAATCGGAAAGTTGGAGTGTCGGGCACTGCGCTTCCTGACAGTGCCCTTAGCGGTTCAGTTTCACAGTCTCGTGATTTTTCAGCCCATGCAATGACACGAAGCGAACTGAATTTAAAATGAATATTCCCTTCAAAATCCACGACAAATTCGCCCGAAGCTGCGGCTATTACCCTAAAAAGACCGGAAATTTCGGATTTTTATACAATTTTGCCATTTAAAATCGTTTTCAAAAGGATTTTAGACGATAAAACATCGTATTTTAAATCAACCGAATTGTCAAAAGTATTATTCAGATGCTCAGACGTTTAGAAAAATATTAACTCATGGCCCTCTTCTAAAATGTTCACTTGACTTTCCCAAATCAAAGGATGCCGCTGCAAGCTGAGTAGCTGGTTATTGAATAAGCTGTGCCTGAACATTTGAAACACTGGGCAAGATTTATATGTTCTTGAACATAAACCGTTACTAGATCGAAGTAAACTGTATGTTTTTTAAGGAACCATTTTGTTATTGTTGCTGGAGCTTGTAAAATCCAGTTTTCTTTCGCTGGATTTCGGCATTGTTTTTTTGCTATTACTTTGATTTTATCCACGACACTGATCTGCAGTTCTTCCACAATGTCGTCATTTAGTCTTACTAACTCTTCAATGAACTCGTTTTCCGTGAAACCTTTCTCAATGCCTGTTATCATGAACATTGGATCTACAATCTCGTTTTCTTTAATTGTCATTTTATCAACCTTTTGTATTGCCACTTTTAGTTTATCCTGCTGATTTTTGTCATGGCTTTCTAAGATAAGAGAAATGAGATTTTACACTGTTGTTCTGACGTGTTCCTGTGCTCTGACTTATTTTCGCCGTTTTTACTCGTTTTTATTGGTGTAAATTCGTGAAAATTTGCAGAGGTCTCGTTCCCGATCTCTGTAATATTCCTACCTTATAGTTTGTTAGTTAGTGCTTATCGCTAACGCGAATCCACGGCTTTGTTTCACAATCGCCAAGAGCCATCATTACAACAAAAAACTGTTTAACTCCATATCTGATATAAAAAATATATAGTACGTTTTGTATGCTATAAACAGTGAAATTTACCATATTTCAGAGAATTTTGTATTTCTATAGTCTGTTTGATCTAGTGAAGTCAGTTTAACGCTATGTCGTGTTCCAAGTGTGATACAACTCTAAACAAAAAGGAGGTTAAGTACAGGATCACCTGCGACTTCAGTAATGCCACACACTGCCTGGCTTGTTCCAAGTTTACAACCTCTGAGGCTCAGGTAACGCAGATGAGGTCTAGGGTTATGTTATATGCCTGTGATGCATGTACAATTACTGTCAAAGTCAAAGTCAAAGTCAAAGTCAAAAATGCTTTATTATCATAGAATATTTTACAATTCTGTCGACAAAGCTTAAATTATAACTAAATTAACAAAGGCCCACTTAATTAAAAGAGAATATTAAAATGTAATTAAGTCATCTATAAAAATGTGGTGTTCAATCAAACGTTAAAAAAGTAAAACAAGCATTAAAAGTGTTACACAGTTATAGGACATATACCACCTACATACAATATATTAGTATATCTAGTTTACATCAACTTACATCTATAAGATACAAGTTTACAACACATACATACATCTACTTAAAGGGAGACAATCCTTCCCCATTATGCATTACTGAGTGCTGAAGTGTGAGGGAGAAAAGGGGGAGGAAGAAAATAAAAATAAAAAAAAACCCGACTGCTGTGAGATCAAAACCTATCCTCGAAAAACTCATTTACAGTATAATATGACTTACTCAAGAGAATATATTTAAGTTTCCACTTAAAATCTGTAAAAGAATTAGCTTCCCTTAATGTTCTTGGAATATGATTATACATCTTCCTGGCATTATATATTATTGAGTTTTTTATGAATGTTGTGTGTGGTATAGGTGTTGGTAAACATCCTCTCTGCCTTGTGTTATTTGCTGTGAGTACTAGATGTGCAGACCTTTTATACAGCAAACAACATGTCTCAAAGATGAACAGAGATGGCAAAGTCAACAACTTGTGTTTTTTAAATAGGGGTTTGCAGGATTCCCTTGGATCTGCACCACACATTCTTCTGACAGCTCTTTTTTGCAAAACAAACACTGAATGAAACAGGCCCTGGCAGGCGCAACCCCAAAACACTATCCCATACCGCAAATGAGACTCGATTAGAGCGAAGTAAGTCATACGGGCTGTTGCAAAATCCAGGTTTTTAGAGACTATGCTCAGTGCATAGCAGCCCGATGATAATTTACCTAATAGTTTTATGATGTGATTTTTAAAAGTCAAGTTTCTATCTATCAGCACACCAAGAAACTTTGATACATCACTACATGAAACTTCGTTACTATCCAAAATGACTGGTTCAGGCACACAATTAAAATGCATGATGTTTGTCTTAGAAAAGTTAAAGGATAACTGATTAGCATCGCACCAGCCCTTAATTTTTTGAACATCAGATTCTATGGTACGCATTAAGGTATCTGTGTTACGATGTGTCCATAAAATTGTTGTGTCGTCTGCAAACAAAGTAATAAGTCCTTTTATGTCTGTGTTTACAATATCATTAATGTATATTAAAAATAGGATGGGTCCCAGTACCGATCCTTGTGGAACACCTGTCAAATTGTATTTAAGTCCTGAGTCAACATTTCCAACCCTCACAGCCTGCTGTCTGCCTGATAAATAAGACTCAAACCAAAGCAAAGAATTGCCTCTAAAACCGTAATGGTTCAACTTTTGCAGCAGCACTTTGTGATTCACACAATCAAAAGCTTTGGAGAGATCACAGAATACTGCCGCAGCAAAGTCTCCCTCATTCAGATGTATATATAGTTTGCTAAGAAAGTGAAAAACAGCATCTGAGGTATTTTTTTTCGATTGAAAGCCAAATTGATTGATGTTGAGTAGTTTTTTGCATGCCAAAAAAGATGTAACCCTATTCTTCACTAACCTTTCCACTATCTTGGAGAGTGTTGGTAGGAGGGCAATTGGCCGAAAGTGTTCTGCCCTGCTGGGATCATCACACTTAGGGATTGGAACAATTCTGGAAATCCTCAAACATTCAGGGAAGGTGCCTGTCAGAAAGGAATGGTTGATTGCCTCAGCGAGGCTAACTAGAACACAATCCGGTAAGTGCTGAAATATCCTCAGTGAAATTCCATCCCAGCCAGTGCTAGTCTTGTTTTTTATTTCCCCAAGTGTCTGTCTCAGTTCATACTGGTTTGTCGGAACAAGATAAAATGAATCAGAACACTTGTCTTTTAAGTGGTCAAGAGGATCAGATGCAGACTTTATATCCCTTGATAACACCTGTGACATATTACAAAAGAAGTCATTAAGAACTTCAGGATCGAGAGAATGCTTAGAGCTCTTTTGTTTAGTTTTTCCGCGGAGTTGGTTGACAATATTCCAGCATTCTCTTTGTTTATTTGAAGAACGAGTTAATCGGGATCGAAAATGATTCTTTTTCGATAATTCTATTACTCGTCTGTAGATTTTTCTATAGTTGTTAAAGTAGGCAATAAAAAAATCATTATTGATGTAGAATTTTCGGATAGTGTGAAGAGATCGTAAATTCTTGGATGCAATCTTTATTCCTTTGGTGACCCAAGGCTTCTTAGCCTTAGGTTTGATTTTCAGGTTCCTTATGGGAAAACATTTTTCAAAAATTGTGCTCAAAGAATTATGGAAGTCAGACAAGGTGAAGTGGCCAGTTAAAGACGTCCAATTAGTGTTTTGGCATTGTTGTGTAAAATTTGTAAAATTATGTTTGGAAAGAATTCTTCCCCGCCTCCTAGCACACCCAGTCTGCCTCCCACACTCACTCAAACAAATGCTAAAAAGTACAGCCTCATGGTCTGAAAGACCCGGATTCCTGACTGCACACTCACAGCCATCCTCATTTCCAGTGCAAACGTAGTCAATAATAGTTGACGAGAATTGTGAGATTCTTGTTGGCTGTTCAACATGCATTTTTAAGTCAAAGGACTTCAATAAGTTTGTTAATTCAATAGTACAAATATGGTCACTGTTTGCAAAGTTAATATTCAGATCGCCGGCCAGTACGATCCTGAATCCAGGGCTAAGCAATTCTAACAAAATATAAAGCCTTTCCACAAAAATCCGTTCACTACATGAAGGGGGACGATATATACAAATCACACAAATACCAAGCTTTGTGCTTACACACACAGAAAATTCAAACTCCGTCTCAACCAATAAATGATCACAAGAAGCTAGCGATTTAAACTTGTATTCTTCAATTACCTCTGTTTTAATAAATATTATTGTGCCTCCATGTTGGGCCTTTTTTCTACAAAAGGATGTTAATAGGGTATACTTATCTAAAAATACAATTTCATTCACCCTTAACCAATGCTCTGTTATAAGGATTAAATCAGGAAAGTTGCATGAATGTAAGAAGATGAAAAGTTCATCTGTTTTGTTTCTAAGTGATTGTATGTTTAAAAGCACAAAGCTTACTCGTGGGCCGTCTAGCCTAAAAAAGTATTATTACCTACTCTACTCAAATCTAAACTGTGCTTTGGAGAATTCCGTTGTAGATCTTCTTTCTCTGGGCTCTGTAGGTCGACATCAAACAGGTTCATTCCACGGAGTGCATTAGATGGATGTGGGAAGCCCCCTGGAAAGGTTGAGATTCTCGGAAACCATGTGTCCTTTCTCCCCAAAAGCCCTTCTAGCCGTTCTTGAAAAGGTAGCTCACTTACAGCATTGCTTATAGATCTGTTGAGATATTCAGCGCTAAGAAATTGAATGAGATTTCTTTTGAAATAGTATGATTCCATTGGATCTACTCGAAATACATTTGCACTTGACATGAATTTATTTGGAGAGATGTAGACAGCGTTGCTATTTGTACGGTGCAGATGTTTTTTGATCTTAAGGTTGAAGTCATATATTGCTTGTTGTTGCTTGAATGACTTAGTGGAATCCCAAACTCCAACTATTAATAAGTTAGTTTCTGAATAGGGAGAAATTAAGCTCTCCAGAGGCACCCTCCTGTGAGCATCTCTCTCAGCACTACGAGGGTCCATAAATAATAATACAAAGTCATTTTTCGAAAAGTGTTCGCTCAAGCAGTAGCCCTTCTTTGCTAGGTTCTCAAAGCTAATAGGCCTAAAAAAAGCCGAGGCAAAGATCTAGTTGAGTGCTTTGCCTCACTGAATTTTCAACTTCAAAAATCTTTTGACTCGCTCTACAAAAGTCTTGCTGGCAAAATATCTTCAAAAATTGATAGCCTCACCGCTTCTTTCCAGAATAAGCTGGTTGACCTTCATGATCAAGGAACTGCACTTTCAGCAGATATGAACGTCCTTACGTCGGGGCTAAAAGAGACTACTGAATTAATCGGTTCTTTTAAAGCGGATTCGTCCAAACATGGAATATGTAATATTGATGAAATCAAGAGTTACATTATCGAAAAGCTTGCAGCGAGCAATCCCTCGACTGCATCTTCTAAGCTAAATGATTCGCGTTTGGACGATCTAGAACGCCAGAATAGTGACCTGCGTAAAAAAATCGTCACTCTTGAAAAGGAAATGCAACAGCTAAAGAAGTTAGTAGCATCTAAAACCAACGATTCCGCTTCGGCAATATTACCACCACATACGCAGCCCAGTCCATATTCTGATTCTAACGCCAATACACGCCAGGTCTCTCAAGTAACCCCATCCTCAGGTATGCAACAAAATCTAAAATATAAAAGTTGCATGCAGTCCTCTAATAGTCAAGTCACACTCTCGAACTCCAATAAACCTGACATCCGCATCCCTTCAATGCGCGACGGTAAGCAACCTATCATTATTGGCACTGCAACAGTGAACGGTCCCCTATTAGCAGGCGAGAGGCGTCAATGGCTGTATCTTGGTAGGTGTCATCCAAGTACAACAGAAGACCAAATTCTGGAATATCTCGAAAATCAACTTTGCATTCCTGACGCGAAATGCTTTGTTTTGGACAAAAACGATTATGTTGCTTCTTTTAAGATTAGAGTTAAGGAAACGCTTCTAAGAGGTCTACTAGAACCCAATCTTTGGCCAGTGGGTACCGCAGTCAAGGAGTTTCGACCCCGACGGCCCTTTCCGGCAAATTTTCAACCAAACCGAACAGGAGCGCATCATCATTAGATCATATATCTATCGTTTACCAGAATGTCCGTGGTCTTAAAACAAAACTTAATAACTTCCTTTGTGTTGCCCAGGCTGAAGAATATTCCATAATTGCGCTCACCGAGACCTGGCTGGGTCCTGATATAAATGATGCAGAGTTTCTAGGTTCAGACTACATTGTCTACAGAACTGACAGAGGCCGTAACAGCAGTATTAAAAGTCGCGGCGGTGGCGTTCTTTTGGCCGTCAAGTCCAGCCTGAAGTCCTGCTGCCTTTCTATTGGCTGTCCCTCTGTTGAAGAAACATGGGTTTCGGTGACAATCGGAAATTCGGTTTACTGCATCGGCTGTGTATATATCCCGCCTTCAATGGATATCTCTGTCTATGAAAATCACCTAAGCTCAGTGAATAGTGCGTGCGATGCATTTCAGCATGTGTTGGTCGTGGGAGATTACAACCTGTCTAATATTGCATGGTCTCCTAGTGTCGATTGCCTGGGTCTCTTACCTGGTAACATTAAATCACCAAGTGAAATCTTGTTATGTGACACTATTACATTTTTGGGCTTATCCCAGTTCAACGATGTGATTAACGATCACAATACCATTCTGGATCTCTGTTTTGCTAATTTTGAACTAGAGTCAATTGTAAAGTGTGATGGGTTAGTAAATTGCGATCTCTATCACCCTGCATTGGAACTGTCCATATCCTGTAAGAGTTTAAAGTATTTGAATTGTGGAAAGTACTCATACTATGACTTTAAACAAGCAAATTTTATTTGTATTGATAGTTTTCTTCAAACTTATAATTGGCTATTAATTTTAGACGATGATATCAATGTAATGCTAAATAATTTTTATACTGTAGGTACTCTATAACTGTTTTGAAATGTTTGTGCCTCTGAAGCAGTCTCAAATCAGTACTAGATTTCCGATTTGGTTTACAAACAACCTTAAAAACCTTATATTTCAAAAGAAAATTGCTCACAAGAGATACAAGCAATCAAACAGCAAGACGGATTATAATACCTTTTGTTCATTACGCATACAATGTAAGTCTGTTACTAGGGATTGTTATCGCCATTACATAACTAACGCTGAAAATGCTATAAACGATAACGCAAACTACTTCTGGCACTTTGTTTCGTCCAAATCCAACCAAGGACCAGTTCCAAAGGAGATGCACCTTAACACTGATAACGCCGATAATGGTAGTGATATCGCTAATCTCTTTGCACAATACTTCTCGTCAGTCTTCAACCCCGTAAATTTCTATAATGCCCATCACGTGTCCTCTCATAAATTTGAATCTATTTCCAGTATCAGTATCAGTGCCACTACTATTGAAAAAGCTTTAGCTGAGCTTGACACAAATAAAGGAGCAGGACCGGATGGTGTTCCTAACAGGGTATTGAAATACTGTTCGCACTCTCTCTACCTTCCCTTGTACTATATATTTTCTAAATCATTAAACTCTGGAATCTTTCCCAAAATCTGGAAGTTATCTTATGTGTGCCCTATTCACAAATCGGGAAGTAGGAATGATGTTGGCAACTATCGGCCAATCACTATTCTTTCAGCAATACCATAACTATTTGAACACTGTATTGAATCAGTACTAACTAAAGTATTTCAACAAGTAATAGTCTGTCACCAGCATGGATTCAGCTCTGGCCGTTCAGTCGATACTAATCTATTCCTTTATACAAACTTCATCAATAAATCCTTCGAAATGGGTGTCGAGACCCACGCAATATACACAGACTTTAGCAAGGCTTTCGATAAGGTAAATCACGCCATCCTACTTTCGAAGCTGTTCAATTATGGAATTTCAGGAATGCTGCTCTCATGGCTACGTTCTTACCTATCCAACAGAGAACAACAGGTCAAAATTGATGGCTATTTATCTAAGCCCTTCAATGCTTCTTCGGGAGTTCCCCAAGGTTCCCACTTAGGACCACTTTTATTCAACTTGTTTATCAACGACCTGGGTGGTTTGTTGAGCACAAATTATCTACTATTCGCCGACGACATGAAATTGTTTACACGAGTACATCAGTCCAAGACATGATCTCTTTGCAGAATGATATTGACCAGGTTTTTAATTGGTGTCAATTCAATGACATGTCACTCAACATTGAGAAATGTTGCCTTATAAGATTTAGTAAATCAAAGGCTTTATTCCCCCATCAGTATGCCATAAATAACACTGCATTAAAAGAGGTGTTTATTGTGAAGGATTTGGGTGTGTACTTAGACACTCATTTAACATTCTCACAGCACTTCGAGAGGTTGACTAGCAGAGCTAACCATATGTTGGGGCTTGTGAAGAGGACATGCCGGGACTTTACAAACGTGACTGCTATTAATACGTTATATTTCTCGTTGGTTAGATCTCTCTTAGAATGTTCTAATATAGTCTGGTCGCCTTACTATCAGGTACATATAAACAGACTGGAAAA
>JAEQML010078393.1:0-12458 GCA_016904865.1 Pissodes strobi | reverse complement strand
AGTGATTATTATGTTAGTGGCTTTAGAGATCAGCAAATGGAAATGTTAAGAATTTTGTTGAATTTCTTTACTGCCAGCAATTAAATTATGTTGCAAATAAGAATAATCGGTTATTAGATGTTGTTGTGACCAATACCAATAGCAGGGTATATGAACGCACATTTAGTTTTGTTGAAGTTGATACACATCACCCCCCACTCACAATAGAAAGAGATATAAAGGCGCCAAGAGAAAAAACTTTAGCACCTACTGTTGATTCTCATTCAAATTTCAACTTCGGGAAGGCTGATTCCGATGCTATGTACCAAATGTTACAAGACACTACCTGGAATGACCTTGAATCATTCAATGATGTTAATATGGCTGTCAAGCACTTTTATGACACATTATTTGCAGTTTTTGAAATTTGTGTTCCAAAAAGAACATTCTGTTCAAAGATTTATCCTGTATATTTGACAAATCATATTATTAATGATATAAAAACCAAGGATAAATTGAGTGTTAAAAGTCAGAGTCCATGCTATGAAACTCATAAATATAATATTCAAATGATTCAAAATAGATTTCTGAGATACTGATACTACAAGGAAACAGGTTTATACCAAATGCACATAACAGAGATAGACATCATGAAATCACACAATATCCAAACCCTTAAAACAGGAGAAATATATTTGCAATAATTTTTTTGTATATATTGTTAAATAATATGATTAATGCTCCTGATTTATTGAACCAAATGAATTTTTATGCTCCAGCATATGTAACCCGAAATCACCTGATTTCTACATCGACAATACTCATACTAACTACTATAGTGATAATTCACCAATTATTGTTATGTGTAAGCTGTATAATCAAATACGTTTACAATGTGATTTGTGGAATATATCGTCAGTGAGCCGAAATAAGCCTATACTCTTCCAGGTGTGGAGTTAGCTTGCATTTGTATTTTTATTGTATTTTTGTTGGTTGGTTGTTGCTTAGGTTGTCTTACCCTACTCTATAAGTGGATGTAGATCTGTTGAGTTTCTACTAAATAATTAAATAAATAAATAAATAAATAACGAAGATGTATAAAATCACGCTTATACGCGGTTAACTAATTTTCGTATTTTTTGGATAACTCTCTTAACTGAACTCTAGTATAAATTAACATTTTTATTAGAAAACAATTCTGAACGTGCTATAAAGAGCGTTTTAAAACATACTTGCATCAATATTGTCCAACTTTTAATACAAAAATTGAACGCTAGAGAATTCATGTGAATTAGTTACGATAAACCTTGTTTTCCAAGTTAAGCGACGCCATCCATGACGTAAGTACAAAACCTTCGTAAAACGAACTCTACTTATCGCTATAACATATTTATGTAATACATACAACAAATATTATAGAATACTATCCTTATTAAAAATATGAGATATTATTATATGACAAATTTTGTAGTATAAGACTTTAATATAAAAAAACTGTATTTAATTTTGATGTCTTAAACTAATCAATATTATCAATAATAATATGGCAAAAATAACCTCGTACACCTATGAGAAGGCAAGATTTTTACGTGCCGCTCCTCTGCCCCTTCAGTCGTCGTTAAAGTTCACTCTCTTAGCTCACACACACACCATTTCAATTTTACCTCTCTATACTCTAGTTAATCTGGCCGGTTTTCTGGTTTAGCACTACTCAAGTCTATTGGCTTTCGTGAAATCCGATACTATGCTTGTTTTTTTGTGACAACAAACCGCCCAGATAGTAATATCTTTATTTAGCCACATACGTATGTATTATACATATTATTATTTAACAAAACATAATCTACACTCGGTCATCGTGACAAAGTATTCGGCATCGATTATAAACACGCTGAGCAAACTTAAACTACATAAGATATAATATAATCGTGCCACATTAATCAGCTTTAATGCGACGTAATCATTATATTATCTTCATTCCTCTGGTACTAAATATATTTCTAACAACAAATCAAAGAAAAGCAAAATGTAGGCAAACTTAAATCTTACTGCTAATTCTTAATTTATTAAAATATTATGACCCAATATCTACTAATTTAGATACGTGAACAGATTAAAGTTTCGCAAATCGTTATGTCAAACAAACTTAGAGTCTGTTTCTAAATCATACATTACATTAAGTGTCGCTAAAAGATTCTTAGGTAATGCCAACTGTATTTTAAGTAATACCAATTACATTTCAACTAATGCCAACTGCATTTTAAGTAATACCAATTACATTTCAACTCATGCCAACTGCATTTTAAGTAATGCCAATTACATTTCAACTAATGCCAACTGCATTTCATCTAATGCCAAATGCATTTTAAGTAATACCAACTACATTTGAAGTAATGCCAACTGCATTCCAACTAATGCTAACTACATTTTGAGTAATGCCAACTGCATTTCAACTAATGCTAACTACATTTTGAGTAATGTCAACTGCATTTTAACTAATTCCAACTTCATTTTAAGTAATACCAACTGCATTTCAACTAATGCCAACTGCATTTTAAGTAAACAAAACTTTGTCAAAACGGAACTGACCTTTGAACTTAGCGACAAGCTTTCTGCTACTGTTCGTCGCTGGGTGATCTGTTTTAAAGACCATTATCACCTCCCCCTCTTTATCCTGTCTTGCTTTTAATCTTCTTTTTTTTATCAAAGTTCTCTTTTTTGCGCTAACTGTTCCGTGGCGATGCATCTATCCATTTCTGTTCTTAATTCTTGGTATTCGTGTTTGAAGGGCACCTTTCACGAGTATGACCAACCTTATTACAAAATATGCACTTATCAATAGCTTTTTGCATTGGTTTAGAAATTGATTTTCGCCACATTTATAGCAAGCCACTTTCTTTTCAATTTGACCCCCACACGCCACTGGAACTTGAACGAATAGAAAAATGATTATTGGCTGGTTCGTTTTTAGTCGGAAAACTGTTTTTATACTGAACTTTTCGCCACCTTCGAAACCACCTGAATTGCTAGCATTACTTAAATAACAAGGCAACTCTCCTACAGTCTGAAAATTCGCGGCTCTAGCTGCTAACGCTACGTGATTGTCCGTTAACCCTTCGATAACACTATCTATTAAAAACTCGTCGGGTATCGCTAAAGGAAGTTTATTAAGCTTTGACACTTTTTCGAAGCAATAATCCCCCAAATTCTGGTTCGAAAAAGCGGCCTCAACTACCAATTTTCCAAATTTCACCGTCCCTGGAAAAGTACTCTGCAAAAGTTGTTTAATATCGCCCCAACTTAAATTAGCTAGCTGTGCCGTATCATACCATTTACGAGCGTCGCCGCGCAAACGACTGGTAGCTAGTTTTAAAGTAACTAAATCGTTCCATTTATTCTGAGAAGCCAAGTCGTCCACTTTACGAATCCACTCAATGACAATCAAACTACTGGAGTTAAATATAGGAATAATAGTTTAATTACCAGTTGCGCTTACAGTTTGACTATTATTAAAGTTTACTTGATTAGTGAGTTTACTTAGCTTTAGCTCCAATTGCCTGATTTTACGGGTTCTCTGATCACTCTCGTATGAAGAAGATGGACGGATGACGACGACCTGGAACGCCTCTTCGAATTTTGACCCATTTTCAAAATCTTGATTCACTCTCAAAACACTATATTCTCAATTCGAGTTTTATTCCTTCTTAAGCCTATAACACTCTAGTTAATACTAATATCATGTCACGCGCCATAACTTAGCACTAAATCCGCTTGACTATTTCTCAGATATCGCAAAATTAACCAATCACGCACAAATTGTTTCGGTATGAACGAAAATAAAAATTGAATATATTCTACTAAATGAAATCCAGCTATTTAATTTTTTAATCTAATGTCTAAACTTTACATTTCACGTACTCGGTACAGACCACTTCTTTTTTACCTCTCTATACTCTAGCGAATCTGGCCGTTTTTTTTGCTTCAGCACTACTCAAGTTTTTTGGCTTTCGTGAAACTCAATACCATAGCCTAAAGAAAAATATAGCTGCGACACTTAAGCGCGGCACCTTTGACAAGCGAGGACCAACTTTATCACTATGTAGTGGGAAAGAAATAAATAAATCTAACTTGACGTCAACCCCCCGGCAATCATTAGTGAAGTGAGCCGTGCTCAAATTTTTTGGGACGTTATATACTCTTCCCTATTATTTTATTTAAACTTTCATTACAAAATATATGATTTATAAAATACTGCTTATTTATTTATTTAACCATTATACCTGAAAGAAATAGTTAAAAATGTCTTTTGAAGTGAAATTAAGAATGGCGAATGTAGATTACTTGTAGTAAGTACAGCATTCTAGAAAGAGAGGTCAATTACCTAAAGAAAAATATAATTGAGTTACATATTATATTGATAAATTACGATCAATAAATCAACTCATTTATGTAGAAAATTATTTATTTTTTAACGTTATAACACACATATGAATATAACTATAATAGAATATAAGGTCCAAGATAATCTTCAAATATCAACAAGATCTATACACAACAAAAGTTTTTTATATGAGATTTTATTTTGCACAAGTAGTTACGGTTTTAGACGAACTTGTGAAGATCTGCAATAATAATTTTGAAAATTTTGATTTATCTAGTTGTTCTCTTCTAAGCTTAAAAAATATCTTATGTAAGTACATAATTTTGTTTTATATAGATTCTTAGCAACCTGCACAATTTTATAAAGGTATTATGTACGATTTTGCATATTTTTTCGTAACAGCTTTTTCATTTTATTCGCTAGATAAAAATATTGTCAAGATGGTGAAATGAAAGTAAATTTTTGATCTGGCTATAGTTCACGAACTAGTTTATGCATGAAGTTCACAATTACGCTAAATCGGAGCAACATGTTCCGTGCGTTCAATTTATCTTGATAACCTTTTGATTCGCTGTAACTTTGTTGTTTTTAAAGATATCAAGTTAAACAAAAAAGCAAAATGTAGGGTTGGTAGCCAAGTTTTTTTCTAAGTTACATATAAAACAAAACACTAACGATTTTCTGACATATCAGCCTACACTATGTTTTTTAAATGGAACACCCTGTATATTACTACATTTTTGGAATCACTAGAGAAATCTAAACACATTTCGTGTATAATATCTTATACCTATCTTTAGGTGTTTACGAAATATTGACAGTTGAAAGTCGGGCATTTTGACATTTTGATAGGCTTTAAAATCTAAACCGTACGAGAGCAAAGAAAACGGTTTGCATATTCCTGTCTTAGGTTTTCATGAGCTATCGAATGACAGTAACTTTGAATTTAACCCGCGAATAAAATTAACCGGAACTTTTAAACCTCCGGTTAAATTGAAAGCCACTATCATTCGATAGCTTATGAAAACCTAAGATAGAGATGTGCAAACCGTTTTCTTTGATCTCGTGCGGTTTAGATTTTAAAGCCTGTCAAAATGTAACAATGCCCGACTTTCAACTGTCAATATTTCGTAAACAGCTAAAGATAGGTATAGGATATTATACACGACATGTGTTTTGATTTCACTGTCCAAAAATGTAGTAATATACAGGGTGTTCTATTAAAAAAATATATAGAGTAGGCTTTTATGTCAGAAAATTATTGGTGTTTTGTTTTATATGTAATCTAGAAAAAAAACTTGGCTACCAACCCTACATTTTGCTTTTTTGTTTGCCTTGGTATCTTTAAAACCAAAAAAGGTACAGCGAATCAAAATGATATCAAGGTGCTGATCAAATCTGAAATAATGGATATATCTGGATAACAATCGACTTTTACGAGAAACAACCAGCAAAAACAATGTTTTTGAGACTTACACCTTTATTGTAGAATCTGAACTGTTTATTGTCAAACGAAATGTTTTGCACTTTCTTATCTTCCACATAACCACAACCTGGAAAATACTCCCCACCAAACCGAAAATTTCGTATACCTAGATAATTACTTAATAACTAAGATAAGAAGATGCAAATCGTTTCGCGCTAAGTTAAACAGATCAAATTCTTTAAATGGAAGGAATGCTATTCGACATGCTACATGAAATTTATCTAGAATTTTTAGAAGAATTCGAAAATCGGAAAATATGTCCCGCTCTCTTGAGACCCTTTATATTGAAATATAATTCAATAATATTGTAAAACTAAAATCAACATGGCTAAATGATGAAACGGTTGTAAGACTAATAAAAAAAATTAGAAACATGTTATTTCTATAAAATGTGTATACATATGAAGGGTACAGGGGGAAAACGATCTAAACGCCATTTCCATAGGAAACTTTTTTATTATTGACTTCGCAGAAAATTTTATTCTTGATAAAAGTTGGTGTTTGGAAAAAAACTAATTTTGACAATGCTAAATTAAGCATAAGTTAAACAGGGTACTAAATAAGTACAAAAATGTTGGTTAAAAACTCAAAAACTTGGAATATCGGAAAACCTACAGAAAAAATAAAGCTCGTATTAAGATAAAAATAAAAGTCAAATACCATTTTTCCAAAGGTGCAAATTCATGTCAATTATTTCCCCTGTACCCTTCATATATATTTTATGAATGTTTCTATATTATTAATTTTCGATTATTTTTGGGCTCTTTAAATTTTGTAATCTATTTCGATACGTTTTAGTCCGTTTTGGTGCTTTTAGTTAGTTTGGGTTAGTTCAATCAGCTTTCGTTTAGTTTAAATTTATTTTAGTCATTTGAACCCGATTCCGATACATTATAACCAATTTTAATGTTTTTGGTTAGTTTTGGTTAGCCGCCAAAATTGGGTCGTTCAATCTACTATCGATTACTTTCGGTTCCGATACGTTATTACCAATTTTAGTGTTTAGGATAGTCGCCAAAATTGAATTAATCTGGGTTAGTTTTAACTTACTTAATATTATTTTTAAGCTATTCCGATGCGTTTTAGCCCGTTTTGGTACTTTTAGTTACTTTTGGTTTGTTTTGGTTAGTCTTCCATCAATCAAATTTTGGTTACTTTCAATTAGTTTCAATTTATTTTAGTTATTAATTAACCCATTAACGCCTACAGGGGCCAAATGGGCCCGCCAGCTGACTCGTAAACACAACCTCGAATTTCGTATGTCTAATACAGGCAGGCTTATACCTGTCTACATATCGTTAGTATGTGTGTGACGAAATATAGACAGATTAGGTTAATTTGATTATTGTGTTGTAGTGTGAATCGAAATATATCATGGATTTCAAGCTAAAGTAAGTATTTTTGTTGTTTTTTTCTGGTATAAATGAAACTAAATATAAATTAGCGTAATAAAGAGATACTAAAAAATAAGAAATCGTACTGGTTAGATGCATGTATAAAAACATTTCACGTGTAGCATCTTCTAAATTTCGCTGTACCCATATGGACCCACTAGGCGGATAAGTAGTCAAAATGTGTATAATTTTTTATTTCAGAGGTATTACTCTAAAGGAAGCTTTAGATATAGCTTATGATGAAGCTGAGGTGTCGGAGATTTATATTGAACCACCGGAATCCCACTATTTGACGGACGAAGACTCGTCGGACGAAGATGATGTTGGCGTGGCAGATAACTTGAACCCAAGAAAACTTTGCGCTGGTGCTGAAATAGTATTTGCAAATTCTGAAAGATTGGGAGATTTTTCAAACTGATCCCTTACAAACTGGCACCGATAAACTTGTGACTCCAAGTTTGGCTACTGTAGGCGCAAGCGTGACACGGAATTCCCTAACAGTTTCGATTCCAAGTGAAATGACATTTATTCAGGGAGATTTAGCATACTTGCAAAAGGAATTTCCAATGGGTCACTATACAAAATACGCACCTATGTCTTGTGTTGAATTACTTGAATTGTTTTTGACACCTGATTATTTTAACAGGATCGTTTCTGAAACTCGAAATTATGCTCTATTCAAAAAAGAACCGGACCCAAATTTGACAGTTCCCGAACTAAAAGTATTTATTTCCATTCTTCTGCTAAGTGGATATAACGAACTACCTTCAAAAAGAAGCTATTGGGAAGCTAGTTTAGACATGAAAAATATATTGGTGTCTGAAGCTATGAGAAGGGACCGATTTCTACAAATATGCCCACTAATACACTTTGCAGATAATAATAATATAGACGTGAATGATAAAATGTATAAACTTCGGTCAATTGCTGATATGCTAAAAAACGCATTCTTAGAACATTTTATTCCTGAACAAAATCTTGCCTACGATGAGTCCATGATCCGTTATTTCGGACGCCATAGTTGTAAGCAGTTTATAAGGGGCAAACCAGTGAGGTTCGGGTATAAAGTATGGTGTCTTAACACGCCCAGCGGATACCTGATAAATTTTGAGGTTTACCAGGGGAAGAATCCCAGATCAAATCAGGAATATGAAGGATATTTTGGAAAGGCTACTGCCCCTTTGCTACAAATGATAGAGGAATTGGGCGAAAAACGACTGTTTCGTTATAATTTCTTCGTTGATAATCTCTTTACTAGTAAGAATTTTATGAGTACTTTAAAAATGAATGGTTATGGAGCTACCGGTACTATAAGAGAAAACAGAATTCCCAAAGACTCCCCACTAGTTACTAAAAATACCATGGAGAAGCGAGGTAGGGGTGATTATTCATCTACGCTAGATAAAGAGACTGGTATTTTATATGTTCGTTGGAAAGACAATAAGGTTGTGACTGTTGCAAGTACCTGCTTTGGAATTGAACCGATCAGAAATGTAGTTAGGTTTTCCAAAAAAGAAAGTAAGACTGTTTCAGTCCCTCGCCCATATCTCATATCTCAATACAATAAAAGTATGGGTGGGACCGACCAACTGGATAATAACATATCCTGGTAAGGGAAAATTGTATAATAATAGTTGTTTTATACTTTATATTATTATTATTATTTCAGCTACCGAATCGGCATACGTTCAAAAAAGTGGTACTGGCCTATTTTCACTTACTTTGTAGACGCAGCTGTCCAAAATGCTTGGATTTTATACAAAAAGTCAGGAAGAAATATAAGCCAATTGGAATTCAGGAGAAATATTTGCCAGGTAAAATCAACTGCTAATAGGTACTAGTGTCATGGATATTGAATATTATATACGGTTTTTAGAGCTATTTGATAATGTTCAAGACAACACCCAAAAGAAGCGGTCGGGTGCCAAGGGCAGCTGGAAGTGATTTTCGTGTCTCAGATACGGTCAGGTATGACTGTACTAATCACTGGATTATTCCTGTCCCAGAGGGAAAAAGAAGAAGGTGTGCTCTACCAAATTGTGATTCAAAAGGACGCACAATGTGTAGTAAATGCAACTTGGGTCTTTGCGTTAGCTGCTTTAAAAATTTTCACACAATTGGTGAAAGTTAAATGATTTTTTCCAATTCTGTTCTTGGAGACGCCTAGTGGTCCCATATGGACCCAGCCCTTTTTTCATTAAGACGCAGTTACTTTTGATTTTTTTAAGTAAATCAGTGTTAAATTAATGCATTTTGATATATTTTTAATAAACGTTTTCAGATTGAGCGACTTTTTCATTTCTCGGCGTTAATGGGTTAAGTTAGTAGTCAAAATTCGGTTAATTTTGGTTAGTTTCAACTTATTTTAATATTTTCAATCTGTTACGATACGTTTTAGCCTTTTTGGTGCTATTGGATAGTTTTGGTTAGTCGTTCAATCGACTTTCGGTTAGTTTCAGTTAGTTTTAATTTAGTTTAGTAATTTGAATCGGTTCCGATACGTTATAACCAATTTAAATGTTTTTAATTTAATTTGGGTTAGTCGCCAAAATTCGGTTAATTTGGGTTAGTTTCAACTTACTTTAATAATTTTAATCTGTTACGATACGTTTTAGCCCTTTTGGTGCTTTTGGTTACTTTTGGTTAGTCGTTCAATCGACTTTCGGTTAATTTCAGTTAGTTTTAATTTATTTTAATCATTTGAACCGGTTCCGAAACGTTATAACCAATTTTAAAGTTTTTGATTACTTTCGGTTAGTCGCCAAAATTCGGCAAATTTGGGTTAGTTTTAACTTACTTTAGTATTTTTAATCTGTTCCGATACGTATTAGACCGTTTTGGTGCTTTAACTTACTTTTGGTTAGTCATTCAGTTAACTTTCGGCAGCTTTCACTTAGTTCCAATTTATTGTAGTCATTTGAACCGGTTCCGATACGTTATAATTAATTTAAAATTTAAATGTGTTTGATTAATTTTAGTTAGTCCTCAAAATTCGGTTAGTTTCAACTTACTTTCGTTCAATCAACTTTCGGTTAATTTCAGTTAGTTTTAATTTATTTTAGTCATTGGAACCGGTTCCGATACGTTATAACCAATTTTAATGTATTTGGTTACTTGCCAATATTCGGTTAATTTGGGTTAGTTTTAATTTACTTTAACATTTTTAATCTGTTCCGATACGTTTTAGTCCGTTTTAGTGCTATTAGTTACCTTTGGTTTGTCATTCAATCAAATTTCGGTTACTTTCAGTTAGTTCCCATTTATTTTAGTCATTTGAATCGGTTCCTATACGTTATAAGCAAATTTAATGTTTTTGGTTAGTCGCTTAAATTCGTTTCGTTTTGGTTAGTTTTAACTTACTTTAATTTTTGTAACCTGTTACGATAGGTACGTTTTAGCCTGTTTTGGAACTTATGGTTACTTTTGGCTAGCTTTGGTTAGTCTTTCAATTAACTCTGGGTTAGTTTGGGTTAGTTCCAATTTATTTTAGTCATTTGAACCGATTCCGATATCTTATGATCAAATTTAAGTTTAAATAAACAAACTAACTAACTGCATAACTCTGCCGTCCTTTTCCCATTTTAACACATAAACATTAACTTATTTATATAACATACAAACAAAACAATATATACATATAACGATAGTCTATTTACCCAAACAACGAATCTTTTTCTATTTTAATTCCTATGAAAATTTATTGCACTCCGGCCCAGGTAAGCGCGTATGATTGGCATCGAGTTCCAACTGCGTAGTGTCCTCGCTTCAGTGAGCTTCACGGAGAACATTTGATTCCGTACCCCACTAAACGAGCCGAGTGTCGCGGCTATAGCTTCTTTAGGCTATGTCAATACTATACTTGTTTTTTGGTGACAAGCCGCCCAGATAGCAATCTCTTTATTTTGTCACATACGTTTGTATTATACATATTATTTTTTTGCAAAACATAATCTTACAGTATATTGTACAAATTTTTATCTACGCTCTTTTTTATCTACTCGGTACAGACCACTTCTTTTTTACCTCTCCATACCCTAGCTGATCTGGCCGTTTTTTTGCTTTAGCACTACTCAAGTTTTTTGGCTTTCGTGAAACTCAATACTATACTTGTTTTTTTTGTGACAACAAGCCACCCAGATAGCAATCTCTTTATTTTGCCACATACGTTTGTATTATACATATTATTTTTTAACAAAACATAATCTTACAGTATATTGTACACATTTTTATCTATGCAGTGAAAATAAACGGTAATTATAATTTAAAATGTATCATGATTTATTGCGAAAACGAGAACATTCGAACTAATAATCATCGGTTATAAAAACTTCGATTTCTTAGTGATCATAATATTATTGTAAGTAATAAGCCAAAATTTGTTTTTTAACAAATTTTTGCATATTCTCACTACAAAATGAGTAATTCTGAAAATTTGCCATCTGCCAAATATGATAAATGGTGTACAGAAAGAAGATTTCAAATTTGGTATTATTATTATTATTACATTTGATCTAAGTAAACACCCTAATTCAATTGCATTTCTTAAAAGAGATTGTTAGAGCTCCTCAGCAAAAGAGCCGGGAGTATGTACGAGAACGGATGTAACCAAGTTTTTAAAAGAAACAGATAGTAATCAATTTTTGTGTATGCCTTAATTGTTGGATTGACTGTAGAATACAGAAGAGAACAATTAACAGACTTCTAGACAATGTAAAAGAAGACGGTAAGTGTATCCATTTTGTTTTGCCAAACTCTAACATAAAAGTATTCAGAGAATTTTTTGTGACCTTTGGAAACACTGATGCATGATATGAAGATGGTTAAAATTATTCTCATCTTTATGTTCTTCTGGTAAGTTTTGTGTTGTTTTTTCAATTGCTGAAATGATATCAAACTTAGGAACGATTTTAGGTGTAACTGAGTAATTTAAACCTTTAGAAAGAACAAGTTTATCAACATCGGATAATACTCTATCAGCAATTGAAGAAACAACACAAAAATTACCAGAATAACATAAAGACGAATTTAGAATTAAAACTAAAATAACAATAGAAAAACCATTTAAAATTAAACAAAACTTAACATACACAGAACAAAGAGCATTACAATCATTAAAAAGAGATAACACTATTAAAATTCTACCAGCCGATAAAGGTAATTCAACCGTAATAATGAATTGCATTACTTACGATGAAAAGATAATGTCTCTTTTAAATGA
>JAEQML010078390.1:0-12459 GCA_016904865.1 Pissodes strobi | reverse complement strand
TGGTTCATGGCACGCACCTTTTATCACCCCTATCAACATAGTTGTATCGGTTTAAACTCTGATTCATGTAGTACAAATTCGCTCATCGATTATGCTGTTAGACGTGACGAGGCAACACTATAAAACGTTATTTAGTTAAACCGAGTTTCAAACTTCAACACTTTGAACCACATATTATTTTGTTACAATATGCTGACTATATTTGATGCAAAATCTAGAATAATTATATTCGATGGAATTTGCATTTACCTTAAATATAAGTAGGTAGTTTTGTATATTATTAACGGCAGATACTTTGCAATATCAATTTTGAAAAAATGAGTTTGTTCATCGACCGGAAGCGCATTAACATATCTATAATTTTCGATGGTCAAAAATCTGTATGTGATCGAAATGTTGAAAAATTGTACAAAAATTGAGTGAGAATGTAGAAACGAGTAGAAAACCGTTATCTTTGGCATAAAAGCACATCGGTTTCATATTACTATAGATTCTCTATTAAAACACATAAAGAACGGAATTAATCAATTAAAGCCTATTTCTAGTGTAGATACTTATAATGGACATAGTCAGTAATTTAGAATAGTGATTCTGATTAGCCCGGGGATTATTCAGATGGTACGCAGTCTTAAATCCTACACATGTATAATTAAGGAAAGAGTAAATATAGTTAAACAATATGTGTCTCACTCTTTATCTGGCAAGAAAAGCAACAACCAGTATAATAATTGCTAACATTACTTCTTTATTTTAAACAAATCTTTCGCTTTTCTAAATATGTGAATCCCTTAATATTATTTACTCGTTTAGCTAAAACATGCCAACCGTATATATGCCACATCTCTCTCTTGTGCGTTCTGCGT
Source organism: Pissodes strobi (assembly GCA_016904865.1). Lineage (NCBI taxonomy): Eukaryota > Metazoa > Arthropoda > Insecta > Coleoptera > Curculionidae > Pissodes > Pissodes strobi. The sequence continues at coordinate 11,596 of JAEQML010078390.1, read as the reverse complement.
TAAAGCGGACCTAAATTTTAAAATAAATATATGCTCTGAGTTTATTTTAAATCTTACCACCCCTATAATGTGGACTTCAAGTCATTTTGAAGAAATCGCCAAGATACGTCAAAAAATTGTTTTGTGGATGCCAGTTCTGAAATAAAAAGGAAACAACGCCTTTTAACCTTCTATTGCCTATAGCAATCCATTAATAATTTGAACTAAGAAGAAGGGTCCATTGAGACAACATTCTCAAGGGTATTTTATGCTTTACATTTCTTTAAATTTGATAGATTCGTTGCCGAGTAATGCATATTTTTATTATGGGTCCTTGAAGGTACTTACTTATACAAACTTTTAGGAATAGGATAATTTTTCTCTGGTTCTCGGACAAAAAATGTAGTCCTAAAAATATATTTTTAATGGATACCTATTAGTTAAAAATAAAATACACTCAATATTAAAAACCGTAAAAATTATTAATCCAAAAGGTACAGCTAGTGTGCCCTATAAGTACCATAAAACGATTAGTATACTTCGTTAATAGTATACGCTTTATTAAACCTAGTAGATACTAGATTGGTCGAGTAGGTAATAGTAACTTTCGACTTCCGCTTTCTTGTGATTTAAGGTTGTGCTATATTTTGAAATAAATTGACGTCTAGCAGGCGTCTACTTTTTATATAAGTTTCAATAGCAGCTAACGCTAAATACTTTGATCAAAACATATTATTTTAAAAATCCTCCCTTATGTATGAACAAATTACTACTCTTAATGTGCCCAGTTCAATTCCACAGAGTAAAAGCTTAGTATCTGATCCATCAAAAGCGAACTTGAAAGCTATACCTTTATATGATTTTTAGTCAAGAAGATTAAAAATATTAACAAGTTAAACGCACACACAGAAATAAATAGAAATGCACGCACTTACAGAAATAGCCATAGAAAGATTGTTTCGGAAAAAATATTTACCATGATAAGAAGTACTTACGTTCTCTACAAATGAAACTTTTACGGAAATTAAAATTAAGATATTTGTATGTGAAGTTATATTGTCCTCAAATCAACGGGTGTGTAATGACCTGTAATCTATAATAACCCTTTACTTACTCAATATTTACCTTTATACTTCCTAGCTTTACTAAAATCAGAAATTTTTTCAGGTAAGCCATGAGGAGCAGTATTTTTCAAATGTCAGGTAAGATTAATTTGCTGTGAAAAATTTATAAGAGCAGAGTGACACTTAGTATGTACAGGGTTATCCAACGAGGACTAGACAAGGCGATTTTTTTACTTTTCCTGTACTTTTATAAAAAAAAAAACTGAGATAGCCATCTTATATAATTTTCTCCCGCGAATTCCGATATGTTCGGCAAAAAACAATTGAACATCAAATAAAAGTAGTGCTAGGGGTCACTTTGATATATTTTTTAAATGGGATGCCATATTTTTAATGTGCTTATCCGATTTCTCATATAAATTTTGATCTAAAATGATGGATCTTTAATTCAAAAACGCCTTTTTTTCTTCAGTTTTAAATTCAGAAAAATTTCGTCTACCGTATGATTAATACCTGATAGATGGATACCCGTTTCACCTGTTCAACCTTTAACCTGCTTTAAAGCGGCCGTCAGTCAGACCAAATAATCCATTTTCAAATTTCTATACTATATTTTTCACGAATTAGTTACAAATAATGGTAGTTTTTTGCAAATCTATTTTTGTTTACGTATAAAAACAGTATGACATATTAGAAAAAACTATAAACTAAGTTAATAACTTTAATCTCAATAATATAATTGTTCGATGTGTCCTCCATTATTTTCAGAACACGACCGATGCCCCCTTTTCAGTCTCTCCAAGGAATCTCTTACAATATTTTGGTCCTGGTTAAGTCTATTAATTTCATTTATAATTTTTTGCCGAATATCCTCGAGACTTCTTGTTTTTCCGATTGTATACCCCCAATGTTGTAAATGACGCTTCGTCAGTCCATAGAATTTTATTATATAAATTATAATCTTCGTCTTGCTCTCTCATCAGCATTGAAGCAACAAATCGAAATCGAAGTTCTTTTTGATGTTGTGTTAAGTATTGAACGGGAAGGATGCAATATGATTTTAGACCACATTTTTTTAAAGTTCTGTGAACTGTTTCATAGCTTACTCTCCGGAGCCTGGATCATACCTTACTTCTCATACCACTTGCGGAATAGAACTCTTCGGCTTTATAGTAAAATATTGAACAATGGCTCGATTCCTTCTATTCTGTCTTTTCATCTTTCTTGGCTTATCTTTCAATGTCTTGCTTTCTTCAAATAGGGTCTTAATTCTGAGAATTGTATCTACTGAAATGTGTCTCTGGAAACTCTCAAAAAATGTTCTTTGTGTTTGTAGAGCATTCTCTCCACTTTTGTAATATAATTTTATTACACTAGTCGTTCTTCTAAAGAATATTTCACTATTTGTAACTATATTCGTGAACAATATAGTATAGAAATTTGAAAGTTGATTATTTGGTCTGACTGACGGCCGCTTTAAAGCAGGTTAAAGGTTGAACAGGTGAAACGGGTATCCATCTATCAGGTATTAATCGTACGGTAGACGAACATTTTCCGAATTTAAAACTGAAGAAAAAAGGCGTTTTTGAATTAAAAATCCATCATTTTAGATCAAAATTTATATGAAAAATCGGATAAGCACATTAAAAATATGGCATCCCATTTAAAAATATATCAAAGTGACCCCTAGCACTTTTATTTGATGTTCAATTGTTTTTTGCTGAACATATCCGAATTCGCGGGAGAAAATTACATAAGATGGCTATTTCAGTTTTTTTTATAAAAGTACAGGGAAAGTCAAAAAATCGCCTTGTCTAGTCCTCGTTGGATAACCATGTACATAGTAATTTCATAGCTTCATGGTATATTATTATGTAGAAAGTTATTCATAACATTTTTCAGTGTTTTATCTGTTCTTGATCATAAGTATAATATGCTGAAACCTCTATCTATTTATATTGGCAACTTTTTGCGTTTTCAGTATTGGCAAAAATTTCATTTATAACTGAAGCAGGAGCATGGAGTATGGAGTGAAGTGAAGAATGTCGTTGGCCGTTGCACACTAATAGATACCTAAAGTTGTCAATGCTCTGTTTTAAATACATTTTATTTAGAAAATGACTTCGTTTTCTTGCCGCAATCATCCTTAGTTGATATAAACTATGTTTTGATATGATAATTATTTACTATAGCAAGCAAATTAATTCAATTGAAATTATTATGGTCTTATCAGGAATATTCGCGTTATGACTATCCCTATCTGAATCCAGATTGAAGTCTCCACCTATAAAAACTTTCGTATTAGGCTTCTAGGCTACTGTTAATATTGTGAACTACTAAAATTATAATATTAGTTCTTTTATTTTTCTTTTATTTTTCTTTTATTTTTTTGACCAAATATTATACCTTTATTTGAATGCAAGAGTTCTGGAACCGTGCAAAAATTGGGAAATATTTACGGATACTGATAATATAAGCTTTTTGTACATTGATATGCACTATTCTTATACTGGCTATTATTCGCTCATCCATATTTTGACATCTCGCAGCATTCATAAGCTTGACATTTTTTAAAAGAGCATCATTACTAAAAAAATACCCTACAGGAAAATAATGTTTCAGCAGCGAAAATCAAAATATTATGTAAAAGTGTTAATAATGAAAAAACATTTTTATAACTATGACATAGACAACTATTATTGCCTTCGCGTCTTAAATTACTCGTCGCTTTGCTCCTATAATAATAATCTGTCTAATCCTTGGTTAATAATATACTATTAGTTACCAAAATGAACCTCCATTAAGCCAAAAATTGAGCGCGCACTCTTAATATGAATTTCATTACTTGAATGTCTTAAAACAGAATCATATAATATTTCACGTGGGATGAAAGTATAAGGGATTGACATGTAATTGGAATGCTATAAGGAGTGGTTCATGACACGCACCTTTTATCACCCCTATCAACATAGTTGTATCGGTTTAAACTCTGGATCATGTAGTACAAATTCGGTCATCGATTATGCTGTTAGACGTGACGAGGCAACACTCTAAAACTTTATTTATTTAAACCGAGTTTCAAATTTCGACTTCAACACTTTGAACCTCATATTGCTTTGTTAGAATATGCTGATTGTATTTGATGCAAAATCTTGAACAATTAAACCAGAGTATAACAAACCAACAAGTAGCGACATAAAGCGTCGGCACCTTTGATGTTCAAGGGACCGATTCCGGCAGAGCCGATGACAGATGGACTTCATATTTGTAAATTGCTCAAACCATGAAGTGGCTCGAAAGGAAGCGACTCTGCGACTACACTATAAAAAACTTGAAGTGGAAAATTGATCATTTTTCATATTTGAATCCGATTCCGTAAAGCTTTTCTATAATATAGTGGTTTTTCCTACTTCCTGTCACCCTTCTCGATAATAATTTCTGAAAGCTTTCATTATAAAAATATATATTACTTATATTTCTTCTACGATTTATTGATAAAGGAATCTCAATAGTTTCTTGGGATTTTATTTAAATTTTTAGTTTCCTTTAATGAAGGCGCCTTAAGAGAAAAATAAACCCCTCTGTATTTCATGATTTCATTTATCATGTTAAGATGTTGATATGTCAATTTTTAACCTAAATAAAGCACTTTGAGCTTACACCCGCCTGGTTTGGAGGCTATTGAAGAGGTGTAGCAGAGGTTTTTGATAGGTAGTAGCAAATATAATATTGCACTACGTTTTCAGCGGTTCTCATATAGACATTTCTTATTGTACTAGTTTCAGCAACTTCTTGTTATTATTAATAGTAGGTACTCCATTTCTTTAAATTACGATGTCATATTTACAAAGGTATTGGGTATATTTTTTGAACCATTGAAATGTGGAGGGAAATTAAAACTTGCTACAGCACAAACAAAAAGTTTTTATTGATTCTGTAACTGTTATCGGTAGGCTAAGGAGATGTAAGTCAGGAGTACTTAATTACTTACCCGAGTTGCCTTAAGGGATTTTAGCCCTCATACCCACTGTTATGAAGACAATGGTGTTAAATTATTAATTTAAATAAAAGACAACAATTTTCACTAGTCTAACAACGTTTATCAAATCAAGGTTAATGAAAATAAATTTGCGGCGTAGATTTCGGTATAAATGCAACTAAAATGTTTAATTTTAAAGTTTAGTAAACAAATTTTGACATACGTATACAACCAAAAATAAGAAATAACCACCTAAAGGCAGGCTTAAGCCATCCCAGGGAGGGATGATTGACTATGTCCCCTATACCTGACGCATGGCTCGAAAAAATAGTATATTATTTTATATGGAGGGAAAGTGATACTTTTCATGGCGCGCTCGTGTTTAACAGCCGAACGGAGTGAGGCTGGTAATAGAGAGCAAGCCATGAAAAGTAACTTTTCCTCCAAATAAAATATGCTGTTTTTTCTTCAAATGTCGACAAATTAATGCAAAAACATCTCTTTTTAATAGTAATAATATCTAATTCTTATTAAAGATAAATGGGTTCGCAAGGCGGCTTAGACCACGGTCGTAGGTGGCCTTGCCTAGAACGGTGTCGGTGAAATGTAACATCAAGCTGTCAGTGGACACTGTCAACAATAATTATTTTTCAAGAATGCGTCTCCGATTGCGTTTTAATTCCGTATTGATAAGCAGTTATTGAGTAAGTTCGATTAAATAATAACCAAATTGGTTCCTAAATTAGTGATTTTTAGAAATGCAGTCACAAATTGAGTGATAAATACAAATTGTAGTTTAATAAATCTTGAGTTGTTGACGCTTATTTTGCTGTCTGTTTGTATTGTATCTATGTTGCTATGGTAACACTTTTACCTCCGCCGGCGGAAAAGTGAAAAGTAAAGCTCCGGCGGAGGAAAAACGAAACTTCACGGCCGCCTACACAGTCAAGTAATAACGGATTTACTGACGTTTGAAGAAAAAAACTATTACTGAATGATGGTCTAACATTAGCAACCTCTCTTGTAAAGAGTAAGAGAGCACCTACTTTCCCGCCGACCTTGTTCGATCCTCCTCCGTCTCGGTACTCTATTTACACTGTTGACAGATATATTCGGTACAATTCCTAGCAGAAATATTTCAAGGGATAAAACTTGAACTGTCTTCCCAGGGACATGAACTTCGGTTAACTTAAATACTAGCTTTATAAATAAACATTATGGTAATAATTTACCGTTCCATAACCCTACTAATAAACCATACAATATTACTCAAAGCAATGAGCACAAATTAACAATACCATATCTAGATCAAATAACTTAAAAAAAAAATGCTTTAAGAGAACACACAGCTCTAAACGCTACTATTTACATACATACATACATAAGTTTTCATAAATGAGAGGGTAAATTGTTATGAAATGAAAAATGCAATAATTTTTTTTCAACTATACATGTGTGAAGATTTTGAATTTCCGAATGCATTTTTTATGAGAACTATTACATTTGAGATGTCTATTATTAAATTTTAAAGTATAAAATATTTTTAGTCTTATAAATAGTTTTAATACAAACAGTTTGGGAAAATTTGAACAGGTATGGAGAAATTGAAATTTTTCAAATATATTCACTAAATAATTAGAATTTTTTTCGCCTGTACATATGTTCTTAAACTGCTAGTTGAAAATACTTTCAAGGCTGTATATAAAATGAACCCACTTTTCTGGTGGTAATAATAAATCACCAAAAGTACCTTTAATTGCATTAAAAGCTTTAAATTGAGACAGAAGTTTGTCTACATCAATACTAGTATATTCTCTGCTAAAGGTATAGCAAATGTCACATGAATGTACTTCCAGACACCTTTTCATCAAATATCCACAGACATGATAGCATTCTGTGTTGAAACGGTTTCTTTACGGTAATTCCAATCAGGCAAGGAAATTGCTGCAGTTGATGTTTCCGACTCCTTATTAATAATTTCTACCATGTCCATGGATTTTAAAATAATAAGAACATCATCTAAATCCTCCCTACAATTCATGTGATACGAGTGGAAATAAATCTGCAAAAATAATTTTAATTTATACCAACAGTTTAAAAGTGTTTGCCATAAATTGAGAAGACCTCTTATTGTAATAGACCAACATTTAATAATCTTGACCATTTTTGTTTAATACCTTTAAATTTGGCAAAAAATCCAAAGCTTCGTTTAAAAATTCCAACTGTGAATCAGATCTGTCAAATACATTCTTAAATTATAAGAATTATTTAATGATAAGGAGTTCAAGATATCAAACAGATTACTAGATTTTTCTATAATATAAATTGTTGCAAAAGCTTCATTTGGAAGTGCACCCAAACTCATGTATGTATTCATACCACTGGCAATTGAGTCGAGTCGCTCAAAAGTTGAACGGCATAACTCGCTCTCATTTTTCAAAAGTTGTGGGATTAAGGTGAGAATTAGTGAGTTTAGGTGCTCACCTGTAGAACTGCTTTTTATCGGAATTATAGAAACATTTAATAAATGACCAAGACGTTTTTCTACCCTGAAAGCAAAAGGTGTGCTTAAGATACTGCGGGTGGCCTTAGTTAAATGACATGGGTCAAAAATATAGAACATATTCTCACCTCCTACCTAAAACTCTGTATTTTTAGGTGTAATTTCTAGACATTTAGTCAAATCAATAAAGTTCGAGCCCATGTCACTTGCTATGCCGTCCACTTTTAAATATATACTTTTAAAAATTTAAAATACAATCTTCTAAAATAGCACGAAGTTTATCACCCATTGATACAAAGGATGCAGTATTTATCCTTATCAGTCATTGTCTTCCTTTTGATTTCAAGGGCCTTATATATTGATTTATTATGTAGTCCTAGTTGACATTTCAGCTCTTCAGCATGTATAGTTGGTGAAAGGTGAGAAGGTAGAATTATCTGTTCTTATGTTGATTGGTTAAATATCATCCAAATTCACCCATTTTGATTCTTCATCTTTTAAAATATTAGGACCTGAAAGTGATAATAATAATGAAGGTATTGTTGATACAGTATTAGCAACAAGCATAAGGCTATTTAATTGCAGTCAAACAATATCATGTTAGTACCAATAAAGTGTCTGACAAATATCAATTAGTACAACTCAGATAAAAACTGGAACTATTTATGTGATCAGTAGATACTTTCTATTAGGTACATAACTCATAAAACCGGTAGTGTTTTTAGTACATATTGTTTATTGAATTGTGATTATAGGATGAGGTGAAATATCTGAATTTTGAGTACCTATCAGGGTAATTACTGTTTTATAACTGACTTGTAAATAACAAATCCAACCAATAAAATTTTTCTACTCATGGAATTCAACATGTTGTTGCTAAATTCAGTCATAATGATTAGACAAACGAAATAGCTGTAACAGTTTGTGCCATTAGAAACAATACTGATACTTTGATTTTTTTATGTCAATGAAAAATTGCTATAAAGATTTACCTGCAAGGATCTTGATTTTCTTTGGTGGTTCTTGAGATGAATCTTGACTTGTCCGAAATACCCACTGTAGATATTTACCAAATATTGTAGGACTTGCATCAGGTACGAAGTGCTTTCTTGCAGAGGTTATCTTAGAAAAAGACATTTCTTCAAAGAGAACTTCACATAGTCTATATGCCATCATCTGTTTAACTGGTTTATCCAGTATATCACTTCTAATAGAAGCTTCTGTCCAGACTTTGACACTGACAGAAAAATTTCATTAGATCTACCTATGATGACTGTAATTTATAAAACTTAAAAAAAATTATTTTTAACACAAGCTTGGTCATTTTGGAATTTTTGATTACAATACAGGAGGGGTAGAGATTTTAAGCTTGCCATTATACCCAGAAAATGAAGCATTTATAACACGTTAAGGCACATATTATTGCAGTTTTAGAATGCCAGCTAAGTTCTGCATGTGATATCTTTTACAATTTGCAATCAAAATGTAAGTGGACTTGAATTAGACATCTACACATTTGGCAAAACTAGAGTACTTAGAGCAAAACCTCCAAACATCAAGTGTGATGTAATTTTGTTATAAGTTTATCGATATAAACTCGTCTATGAACTTGCCGAGGTGGTCATTTGAGATATATTATATTTCATACCTAATTCTCATGTTTTAGTTTTACAATATAGGCATAAAGTTCAAAATATTCCATTAGCTTTTCGTTGTATCCAAATAACAAAATAGTCAGTTCTTATTGAGACACCCTTTATATATGGATGCTATAGTCGATGCTATACTTGGGTAGGTACAATAAATATTATGTTTAATAAAATAAAACCAAAAAAAAAAGCAGATACAAATTAAAAGTTAACAAAAACCTACAAGAAAATATGTCTCTTAAGAGGTTGGGTTATCACATAAAAGAACTAAATAATGCTGATTTAGTTACGGTGTTTTAGAAACAGAATCAAATAGCAATTCTGCTAATTTCTTTTTTGACGATAACCTGAATTTTTGTTTAGGAAGATACTAATTATTGTTTTGGAATTATTGGTTAAGGTAAGTTTTTTTGGCAACAAATAACTGTTCCCAACTTGATGCCTAAATATCCATAATTCCCAACTAGCTCATTGTTATTGGAGGGCCAACCTACAATGATGTTTTTCTGTCTATTTTCAAAAAATCCTTAATCCTTTGTTTGTAGTAAACTCCTTTTCATTGTCTTTTATACAATAGTAGCAGACATTGATAAACAGAAGCATAATCTCTCCAAAATATTTAATATTATGTACCCAAATTTGTTGTTCGGAAGATTCGGGAAGATTTACTGCAAATTAGGGTATGATTTAAACTAGAATATTACATCTGTGATTCAAACGCACTAAAGACACGTTATGCGAGATAGAAACTCTATACATTACACACACAAAATATTTTGTGATTATACAAACCGCTCTTCTATTCTATTTAACTTGACGCTACGTAGCAGTTACACAAATTCTCCATACATTCGGCAATCATACGTTATTATTGTTGTAATATCTGGTAATATGTTTGAATGGTGAGCAGGAGACTATATTCGCGGAAATACATGCAAGCTGCTGTATATCCACTATAAATCGGCTTTTAACCCAATTTTTTTTTATCATTAAACTAATATTGCACTTTTCGCATGGCCCATCGCTCGCTTCGCTCGCTACGGGGGCTCAAGAAAAGGAAACTAACCAAAACTAACCCAAGGCATGCCCAAAATCAAGAAAAAGAAAATAAAAAACTAGTACGACAATCGTATCTTATCTTTTCCAATAACGGTTCATTTTCTAATGACGATTCGTTATTCACAGGTAGTATTTCTACTTAAATCCCAACGGGAAACAACAGTAAGATATTCAATCATATTCTTACACTTTTCAATGTACAGTTGGTTGCCTAGAAGCGTATGGAAAAATTGTGTAACTGCTACGTAGAGGCAAATTTCTATTTACCCTTTTCCGGGAAATGGAAATCGTTGAATTCGTTGGTTAGGTTCTCTTTTTAGGTTACTATGAAAAATGTCAGGCCTACTAAACATAAAACCCAGGCCTTACAACAAATAACTTCTACAAACTAATACAGGCCGGAATAATTTAATTCCTTTACAATTGAATTATTTTGCTGGAAATTGCCCAAAGATTCATGTTCATGTGAGAACAGCATAACAAATTTTATAGGAACATACTTTAAATAAGAAAGGCCATTTTTTAAGCAAATATGCGGGTGCATTATTATTCTACTTTTGAAATTTTTTGCTCAATGCAGAATGTGGAGGTATAATGTTGTTGGATAAAAAAAAAACTTGAAACTTAGAACAGTCTAGCAATACACATTACTTGTACCTAACGTCTTTTGGAATTCAATTTATCACTTATAATTGTTCTTTTTCACCACTAATACTCCTGTATCAAAATTTATCTATTCTTCAAGAGCAATTACTAACAATTAATTTAAATTTCAATATAAAAAAAAAACAACCATTATATTTAGGATTAGTGTTAGTAGCTATGTACTTACTGGTGATAGTCTTTCGAGGAAATTGGAAGGAAGATTTTCCATCTCCAGACCTAATTGAACAGGCACAATATGCACAAGAAATACCCGGCATGATTATACACTTATTCACTTTTAAAATTTTGAAATTACGACACAATTCAAAACTAAAACGCACTTATCAAAATTCGTAATTGACGCGCTACAACAAAAGTCAGTTTGACGGAAGGACTTCATATTTCGCACATGCGCAGCAAAATTTGGTCCCCCAGCTGTCGCTACTCGTTGGTTTGTTATACTCTGATTAAACTGAATGGAATTTGCATTTACCGAAATAAATGGTTTGTTCATCGAATATATAATTTTCAATTATCAAAAATCTGTATCTGATCGAAAAGATTGAACAAAAGTTGAGTGAGAATGTAGAAACGAGTAGAGTAACACTGCTATCTTTGGAATAAGAGCACCTCGGTTTCATTTTACTAATGATTCTCTATTAAAACGTATAGTATAATTCTGGTGTGTATACTTATAATGAAAATAGTCAGTAATTTA
>JAEQML010078389.1:0-12459 GCA_016904865.1 Pissodes strobi | reverse complement strand
AGGGAAAGTCTGGTAATGTCCATGGGAACTTTAGGGCAGGCTATTTCATCAAAACAAGAACTAGAAATTGAAGTGGTAAAGCTAAACAGTATAATCGTCGACTCCTATGAACAAGCGTGCTCACTTAAGAAATCGAGCGCCAAGAGGCTGCCTTGGTGGAGTGATACTCTGGACAGTCTTAAAAAAGACGTGAGAAGATCACACCGCCACGCTTTCAGGGAAGGGCGGCAGGAGCTCTGCGATGTGTATCTGGAAGCCAGAAGGAAATTTAAAATCGAGGTCCGACGCGGCAAAAGAGACAGCTAGAGGAAATTCTGTGGAGAGATGGAGTCTCTCTCGGACTCAGCGCGTCTACTTAAGCTGCTGGGCTCGGAAAGACAAAAAGAGATTGGCTCTCTGAAAAGAGGCGAACAATGGACGGCGAACAGAGAGGAAACGATAGAGCTTCTTCTAAAAACCCACTTCCCCGGAGAGGTACAGACTACCAACTGGGAAGAGGAACCAGAGCCAGAGATGGACTGGAACCTTGCCCGCTGTGTGGTGACTGAGGAATCCATAACTTGGGCAGTGGGGGGTTCAGTTCATATAAGGCAGGAGGGCCGGATGGAATTATACCCATGATGCTGCAGGCGGGCCTTGACACGTTACTCCCTTACTTAAAGAGAGTATTTGAGGCCAGCATAGCACTAGGGTACGTTCCACAAGCCTGGAGAGCAGCGGATGTCGTCTTCATCCCCAACGCAGGGAAGAGAGACTATTCCCATCCCAAGTCCTTTAGGCCTATAAGTCTAACTTCATTTTTAATGAAGACAATGGAAAAACTGCTTGACAGGTTCATCATGGAAGAGATCTTAACTGATTCTCCTCTACATGATAATCAGCACGCCTACAGAAGGGGGAAGTCGACTGAAACGGCTCTCCATTCTGTAATTAGAAGGGCTAAAAACTATCTGTCAAGCCCTCCAGGCCGAGAGAACACCAGTTCATTTGGTCAAGTGGGTAAAAACGGCACTGGAAGACCGAAAGATCAGCGCCACGCTGGGAGAAGTTCGCGTCGAAGCCGGGGTAAGAGGGGGTTGCCCACAAGGCAGCTGCCTCTCGCCACATTTGTGGTGCCTGGTGATGGACAGCCTAGTGAGAAGGTTAAATCTCGAGGGATTCTACGCACAAGCATATGCTGACGACGGGCTAGTAATGATCACGGGCAAGTTCGTGAGAACGGTCTGCGAGCGTATGCAGGTGGCGTGTCGGATAGTTCAAGGTTGGTGTGAGGAGAATGGTCTCTCAGTAAACCCAGGGAAGACCGAACTCATTCTCTTCACAAGGAAATGAAATCTAACAGGTTTTATACATCCCATATTCTACGAGACGAGACTGAGCCTAAGTCAACAAGTCAAATATTTGGGAGTTATTTTAGACAGTAAATTAACGTGGAAGGCACACGTTGAAGAGGTGGTGAATAAGACAACCGCAATTATGTGGCAACTAAAGAGAACGGTAGGTAGGAAGTGGGGTTTAAAACCTTACATCCTCCAGTGGCTGTACACTGCTGTGATAAAGCCGAGGATTTCCTACGGATCCGTGGTCTGGTGGCCAGCGGTTGCCAGAGCCACTAATGCCCAGAAACTGGCCAGACTGCAAAGGCTGGCTTGTTTGGGTATTACCGGAGCATTGAGAACAACTCCCGGAGCAGCACTGAACATCATCCTGGGGCTGCCGGACCTCCCGATCTGGATTGAGAGAGAGGCAATGGCGGCTCACAAAAGGATGATCGACAGTGGCCTATGGCGAACGGACTACACAGGGAAAGGCCATACGACTATTGCCGCCAAAATGAGTAGGGATCTACCCATCATTGCGCCCAAAGGCAATATTCCAGATGGCAGATTAAGACTGAGAAGGAATTTCCAAGTGGAATTTCCATCAAGGGAAGAGTGGCTGTCAGGCCAGGTACGTACGCCGAGCGGCGTACACGCATGGTACACTGACGGCTCATGGATGGCTAATACACAGTCATCCGGAGCCGGTGTATACCTAGACAACACTAAATCAGGAGAAAGCACTTCGCTGGGGAGATATGCCACTGTTTTCCAGGCGGAGGTGTTTGCTATTTTGGAAGTAGCAACCAAGGCGGAAGTAACAGAAGGTGTAGAGAGTATATATATTTACTCGGACAGTCAAGCCGCTCAGGGCGATCCAAAGACCCAGGGCAAGCTGTAAGCTAGTTCAGGAATGTAGAGACGCCCTAGACAGATTGGCTGTGCGCAAGGAAGTAAGACTCAGATGGGTTCCAGGGCACAGTGGCATCGAGGGCAACGCGCGGGCCGATGAATTGGCAAGACAAGGCTCAATGAGCCACCTCGTCGGTCCAGAACCTGGTCTGGGCTTAAGTAAAAGGCAAATCTCTCAGGAACGAAATAACTGGGCCTGGAACAAGACAAAGCACAATTGGAGAGGAAAACAAGGATGCAGACAAGCCAAGGAAATGATTCTAAATCCTGACGGATCCAGAGCAAGGCGACTGCTAAAAAAGAGCCGAGAGGACATCAGGAACTTGGTAGGTATTCTGACTGGGCATGGAAGCCTAAACAGACATCTGCACCTTATCGGCGTGAGGGACAGCCCACTCTGCCTGAACTGCGGGACAGAGGAGGAGTCCTCATACCACTATATAGGAATTTGTGATAGGTGGAGTCGCCTAAGGAGGAAGATACTGGAAGCACCAACACTTGCTCGGGAAGATCTAAAGGATCTGGACTGGGAGGACGTCCTCACCTTTATCAAGGTGACGGGCCGTTTCAGTGCGGGCCGGGTGTTGGAAGTAGCCAAGTAGGGGAGGGCGGATCGGGGATGGTGAAAAGGGACTTATAGGCCTACTTACCGGGCTTCGGCCCCCCCACCCTTACTACTACTACTACTACTACTATGGGTAGGTATTAAATTGTTTCATCATCGAAGTATAAATGTAAGCTTTGTAAACTATACGTTCGATTTATTAAGACTATTTTATAGGTAACAAGAAATTAATAATATGTTTTTATTTTTCTTTTACTTCAGTTATAAAATAATTTAAAATTTTTATTTTTTTAGTTTATTTTCTAATAAAGAATTTTATAAATTTTATTAAATAAAAGTTTTCTTTGGTTAAGGGTTTTTTATTTTAAAAATAAAATTGCTATTTATATCATACCTACGAAGACAATCGTGTATAGGAGATTTGAGAAATTTATGATTTTGTCTTTGTTTTAATTTAAAATTAGTTTCAAACCATTATTTTTACTATTATTCAAATGAAAACCTCTTTTGGCGCTTCAAGTATAATTTTTCTAGGTAGTGAATAAGACTGAGCTGTCTATGCCAAAGCATGTAACGCTCAAACCTCTCTACGTTCGGCTATTCAATGCTCATTTTGGGGATTTTCGTAGAAAACATGAAAATTTAAAATTAGGCACGTTTTTAGGCAACACTCGGAGGTCGCTAACGGTCAATTGTTTTTGCGTTTACGAATTATTACGTTAGATATACGATTTTTCAAATTTTGAGGTCTTTTAATGAAATCTTCTGGAAACATTACTTTTTGACGGTCTTCCTAATCCTAATAAAATTGGCGTGAATCGGAAAATATGGAGTATTTTTTTGCGTGTATATTTTTTAAAAGTGAGGTCATTTTGAGTAGTTCTAAGGCCGAAAAAGCCGCGAGGATCGAAAAACTCGATAGGGAAATTCGATTTTCAGGCGGTAAATTTTTACATCATCTCGGTTTTGGCAAATTTCGATGTGAAGGAGCGAGATTCACAAATGCAAACTGTACATAGGCTGAAAGCTGTGAAAATTTTCTACTTGAGAGTTTATTTTTAGCTGGATATCCGCGTTTCTCTAGGACTTATGGTCGTTGGAAAATAGATCTACGACTTTCGGGCGATAAAGTTTTACATCATCTCGATTTTTGGCAAATTTCCTTGTGAAGGTGCGAGATTCGTAAATACAAACTGGATACAGGCTGAAAGCTGAGAAAATTTGCTACGGGATAGTCTATTTTCAGCTGGATATTGCGTTTTTCTAGGACTTATGTTCGTTGGGATATAGATTTACGATTTTCGGGCGATAAATGGTTACACCCTCTCAGTTTTTGGCAAATTTCGGTATCAAGAAGCGAGAGTCATATCAGCAAACTGTACATAGGCTGAAAGCTGAGAAAATTTGCTACAGGATGGTCTATTTTTGGTAAATTTTTACATCATCTCGGTTTTTGACCAATTCCGGTTTGAAGGAGAAAAATTCGTAAATGTAAGCTGTCCATAAGCAGAAAGCTGACTAAATTTGGTAAAATATGGTCCAAGTTTCGCGGGAAATCACCGTTTTTCTAGGATTTATGGCTGTTTGAACACGGGAGTTATAGTAATCTATCGCTAATATCGTACCTTAACAAGTCAGATCAAAATTTTCCCTCCAAATTGCGACTTGTGATTTTTACCTGGTCAATTTTCTAGAGAAATTGAAATTTATGAATCCAGTTATTCCTATGAAAGAGTTCGGTCAATATTTGGCTGACTTCGTTGAATATGCTATCAAAATTAATGTAGCAACTAATATTGTTTTGGCCCTAGTCTAGCGGTAGAAAATTAATAATTGGTGTTCCGAAAATCCATCACGGAAGTTATAAATAAATTTTCCCTGGATCCAACAGTAATGTGTTGCAACTCTTGTAGACTCTCTGAAACGTCTACTCCATATATTTCTCATACTCCCTCTAATGAAAAAGATATTGAATTTATTCACGTTACTATCAGGGAATGATCTACTTACACGAGTCAGCCATACGCTTCCATGGAGCGCTTCATTCTGGCAACTGCCTAGTGGACTCTCGATGGGTGGTAAAGCTAAGCGACTTCGGACTGCGAGAATTCAAGAGGGGCTCTGAAGATTATTTGCTGAATGATTCGTCGAGGATAAGAGAAAAATGCTATAGTAAGTAGATATTCATATTTTTGTTTTATGTAAGCAGTAGAAAATTGTGTATACGTGATAAGTTAGGACTAGGGTGTCTGTAACATACGCAAACTTCTTCAAGGCATTTAACAGAAAAATTAAAATTCGCTCTTTACTAAACAACTTACCACAAACTTACGCATATGACGAGCATTTATGCGTAATTGATATAAACTGCCATAAACAGAACAACATTCTTGTCTGAACTGAGAAAGTCTGCACTTCACGTCGACCTTTCCAAAGTTTCACACAAACAGGATATATTTCCCCCCCGTTTAGACTTAATTTCATTAATCCTTGTTAGCAACAGATTCTTGAAGCAAAGACATTTCCAAGCCTGATGGAGTATTCCTGAATCAGGGATTAATTTGTCGAAACACGGGTTAGTTAAAGAAATGCGTGTGGGTCGATATCGCTGGGGAAAACTGGCATAGACAGATGTTTTCGCTAAATGCGTCACAGGAATAAATATATCGAAACCCTGTAAAAATAAATGACTATGGCTTTCAACTTGCGTCGGAGTCCTTTTAAAATCGCTGTCAAAAGTTATTATGATTTTGCTTGTTTGCTTCCGAGCAGAAGCACCTATTTCCGAGCCTTGAGCATTGTTATCTCAATAAACTTTCAGTAAACGGTTATTTTGGCCTTTAGGACTCCAGAAAGCTCCCTCTTGCAATTTTGTATTCACTCTTTAATAAGCTGAAGGCTTTGTTATGAACGGTTTTTTACTGAATTCGAAGAAACGGGCATTATTTTTTCTTTTTTGGAAATTGCGTTTTGAATTATTGACTAAAAAGAAAAAGAAACCTGCTGTTTTGCAGGATACAGGGGTACGAATTTGATTATTTTGGATAACATTTTACTTTCCAATTATAACTACAAAAATGGTCAAATAACTGCTTGACATAAAAACAGGCAGAATATAAGATGAAAAAGTATTTAAAAATATTTAGTTAGGATTATTTTAGCATAAATTGAGGGAATTTACGTCCGTCCAATTTTCTCCTATGACTGGCTATATATTGCTACTTAACGACCATTCTACTTGCTTTTAAACGCGAAGGACAGGAAAGGAAAATATTGGAATTGTACTGTCATGTATATTAAAGGAAGCAACTTTTGAGGGAATATTCAAAAAAACTTTTGTTGATTAATTTGAGCTAAATATATACCCTCTTCTGACGTCACAGAAGCATCCTAGGAATAAAGTAATAACTAAATAGTTTTTAAATTAATAAAAGTCTTGTAGTTTTGTGCGGACCGAACCTTGGCCTCAACATTCATAGTTCAACGATAATTACCACTAGTCCATTGGTGAACTTGTAAATATTCGTTTGAATGTGTAACTTATAGTGTGCCACTTAATTATGATTTACTAGCTCAGTCGCAAATTTATAAGGATAGTTAATTTATTTAATTTAATTAAGCATGAGATTATTGTCACTTAGGGTGTGAATTGTTTCTTTTGTTAATTATGTTATTTTTTAATTGTGGGCGCCAGAGTTCTTAGAGACAATGCAAACAGAAAAGGAATATTTAGATATCAATAATTATGAATTTATGAAGATAAGAATAATTCGCGTCTTATAGAACCTAGTTCTGTAGTAAATCAAAGAAAATATTTCTAAAAACAATGTATATTAATTTATCAGCTAATTTACAAGTATAAATGATGAGGTTTAAAAAAATTTGAAATTTGTATAATCAGATGTAAATATAACTCATGAAGTTTTAACTTTTTGAATAAATTGACTAGAAATGTGAACGAAAATTAATGCCAACGATTAATAATGTAATTATTACAGATAGTTGGTCTTTAAAAAGATCTCTCCTTGGACGGATAGATACTTAACTTCGTTTAGTTATCTGCAACCATGCGGTCGGTTAGGACCTCCGCTGGAACCTCTTCCGCCTGTACCTAAGCTCACTCGCTATAATCTTATCCAGGTCTTACTGGTAATCCTAGTGACGACTCGCACCAGTTTGCATGTAGTTGACGTCTCGGATAAAAGACAAGTCTTAGACCAACTAATTAGTGCTAGTTAACTAATTATTCAGGAAAATATACTGTGGACCTCAGTTGGACATAGGAGGTATTAACTGACAATTTGAAAACTTACTGGTTACAGCAGGTATAATCAGAACTTAAATTACAATTTTAAGTTGAGCAAGAATTATAGATAACTGAAGACACAAGTTGATGAAGGGCCCATGTACAATTAAGTTAATTTTGAGGAAAAGTGGTTTAAAGTTATTGGATTTTTTTTGGAACTATTTAAGGAAACGTTTTTTTTTCTAGACAAAGATCTTTAATCCAAAAATCTAATATACAAAATAGTGTAACGAAAAAATACATACTTTAGGAGAAAAAAAATATAAAGTGTACTTGGACCCTTCATACACTAAGTTTTGATTTATCATTCATACAAGTAATTAGTATATAAAGGATCTATATACCTTTCAACTAAAATTACATTAATTTAACCATTTTTCTAAAAGTAAAACCTGACTTAATCCTTAACCTATCTCAATTTTCTTTTTTTTCACGGCTTTTTTTACTGCATTGCTTGATTCTTCATATTCTTCTAAAAGTTTTTCATAAAAATATTTGTATTCTTCTTCGACAAATTTCAGCTGCACCTTTATATTTTCCAATTTTTCAGTAGACACTAGATTCTTTTTATTACTTATAGCTTTAAGTTGACAATTTTGTAGTTTCTGTTCTGAGTAACTTTTTTAGCAGATTGACCATTAAAAATGGACAATTCTCATCTAAGCTCTCTTTATATAGATAGCTTCCATACTCTTCTACCCTTAACCATTTAATGCCATCCCTGAAATTAGCCTTTTCACCCAATAAGTTTGTTTTCCCATTAATAACTTCAAAATTTTTTTGCCAAATCTTCCCTATATCAATTTTCAAAATATTTCGGTACAGCAAAGTCGTGCGATTTTTTAGACCAAAAACTCGAAATCCGCGCCCCCAAATACAGGTTTTACTTTTAGAACTCCAGAATACCAACATCAATTTCTTTTTTCGAAAATTATTTTTAATTTTTTTTTGTTTTTATTACAGAACTGGTTAGAGGGATCAACGTACACTTTACCCACGTACAAATAATTTTTTTTAAATCACTTACAGGGTGTTAAAACCACAATTTATCCCCAAAAATTTCCTATTTTCGAAATATTTCGGTACAGCAAAGTCGTGCGATTTTTTAGACCAAAAATTCGAACTTTGCGCCCCCAAATACCTCTCTCCAGAGTATCAACATCAAATTTTTTTTTTCGAAAATTATTTTCAATTTTTTTTTCCTTTCATTACAGAAACGGTTAGAGGGATCAACGTACACGTTACCCACGTACAAATAAGATTTTTTAAATCACTTATAGGGTGTTAAAAACCACAATTTTTCCCCAAAAATCCGCTATTTTCGAAATATTTCAGTACAGCAAACTCGTGCGATTTTTTAAACCAAAAAAATTTAACCCCGCACCCCCAAATACCCCTCTCCAGAGTACCAACATCAAAATTTGTTTTTTTCAAACTTTGTTTAAAAAAATTTGTTTTTACTTTCATCACAGAAACGGTTAGAGAGATCAACGTACAAGTCACCTACCTAAAAACAATTTTTTTTAAACCACACATTTTTTTTCAAAAAACCCCTATTTTCGAAATATTTTGGTACAACAAACTCGTACGATTTTTGGACAAAAAATTCGAACTCCGCGTCCCCAAATACCCCTCTCCAGAGTACCAACATCAAAATTTATTTTTCTCGAAAATTAATTTCGAAATTTATTTTTTCGCTTTCATTACAGAAACGGTTAAAGGGATTCACATACATGTCACCCGCAGGTAAATAAAAAATTTTAAATCACTTACAGGATGTTACAACCACACATTTTCCCTTATTTTCGCAATATTTCTGTACAGTAAACTTTTTACTTGAAACGCACATTGCACGCGGTCTCGCTATTAACTGCAGATTTCAGCTATCATATTAGTAAAGTTGTTTGTTTTTATACCGCCTGTCTTTGTAGTCACGTACACAGGCCCTTCATCTACTATTATAGATAGCGGAAAAGTTTGTATTATTATAGACATAAACGACCTATGTGCACAAGTACGAACATGGACCCTTTATCCACTATGACATTCTATTATTTTTTATTAGTAAACGATAATTTTGGGACTATGTACAGTAAAATGATACATACGCCCTTCATTCACTAACTGATATATTTTTGGTATGAACATAGGTCCTTCATCTACTGCTATTTCGTTTATTAGTTGGAAAATTGAGTTGAATCATATCAGGATAAAATTATATGTACTTGGGACCTTCGTTTCCACAAAAAACAAATTTTTCACAAAAATGTTACATGGGCCCTTCATCCACTTACATCTTCAACTATGGTTAAGCAACACCATAAATAATTACTGTTACTCAAGATATTTCTTTTCTTTACCTTAAGATATGAAATTTAAAAGAAATTGTGATTGGAATTTAAAATTCAAAAAAAAATTATGAAACTTGTCCAAACAGTGGCTCTCGTCAACTCTAAGTAAAAGATAACTTAAATTTAATGATAAATAGAAAAATAGAGGTACAACCTCTCTATAAATGAGTCTTGTTATAACTCCAAATAAGTAATTTCTATTATTTTTTATAGATACATGGCCCTTGGCACATAAACGATAATTGAACGTAATTACGTCTCAATTAATTAAAGATAAAGATAATACAATCACTATCTCTTTTTGAGATAGGAAGTTAGATAAAAGGTAAAAAAAAATAAATCAAGTAAATTTACACACGTGTACTTATATGTAAATTAATGTCGATACATCATTGATGAAACGAAACAGGGCAAGTGCTAATAAGTATTTGCTTGATGTTACAAATAAACTGAAATATTAATGAAATAAGCCTGAAAAGAAAAAAATACTATAACCAACAATACTATGAGGGAAAATTCAGAGAAATTCTACTAAAAATTCGATTTACTGCCTTTACAGGAATATATAAAATCCACTCCGAGAATTTCCCAAATAATACTGTTCAATTTAAATGAGAATACGTAAAATAATATGTGTGACCGCTAAACGATGAAATAATTTCGTTTTCTATAAATTTGGATTAAACCATTATCAAACTAAATAAATTTGACTAATAAGATACGCAATTATACAACCAAAAATCGGTATTTAAACCTAATGGTCACTACAAAAAATTAAGATTATTGAAATCGTAAATTACTTGAAAGTGTGATATAAAAATGCTAAATTATTGCTTTATCGAAATATGATTAACCGAATCAGAAACAATTATTAATTATGTATTTGAAAAGTGAAAAAATTAGTGAAATATATGCAAGATGAACAAAATATTACAAGATCAAAAAAATTAGCAATCACCCAGTGGATCGTTCTGTATTTCGATGTTCTCATTGGATAATTTAAATCATGTGACAACCGTTATAGGATACCCGGCGACAAACTAAGGAAATACTCAGCATACGCTAAATATAGTAATATATTGTAGATTAAATGCTTAAATTATAGGTATTGAATAGCGTACTACGTCCTTCAATTACCAACTACATGAGATAAGCCCGGTTTCGAATAGATGTCACTCTCTCAATATGGAAATCTACAACCACACGAATCCGCATGAATGAATATAAACCAGCGTACCTGTTCTTCTTCAATAATTAATTGTGCGAAATATACCCCATTCACAGATAGATGTCACTGATTAATATACCAAACATCGAAAACCATTGATAAATAAATAGAATTTAGTGGAGCGGAATAAACTTATATTGGGTTACAAATATTGTATTTGAAGCTTAATCTAATCGGATAGCAGCAATAAGATATTAATTCAAGTCATAGCAGAGGACCATTCTTATACTGGGTGCTCAGCCTATAAATATACTTATAATATTTACATAGCTTCCAAAAATGGTCTACAAATACATTAACAATATTATGCTTCTACATTGATTTTAAAGACGAACAAAATTGTCTAAAAATAGATTTTTTGCTTGCTCGGAAATAATCGGGTAAAATCGTGAATGGCGGGAAATTTAATTACTTTTTGGATTAAGCTTATAGATATTGGACTAGATAGAATTAAAATAGTTATTTCCTAAGTGAAAACTGAATATAAAATGGCCTCTACGAATTATCAGCGTGTAAGGTTTTTCAAGACGAAGACCATCGTTTAACAATAGATTCAAGGAAAATGTTAAAAATACCATTTATATGTTATGTCACCTACCAATATTTTAATATGTATCAATACCAGGACCATGATATTTTAAAATTTTCAACTAGAAAATACCTTGTCTGATAAACAAATATAATATGTTTAGCAGCCAACATATTTATATACACTGACCTAAACTAAGATTAGAAAAATGCAAAGACATATCTGTATCACAATAATCGTGGCGACGTCATAATTTTTTTGGAAACCAAAAGGCAAACATATTCTCATCTATCCTGCTGGAGAAGAAAACTGACTACGACTCCTAAAAAACCTAAGTTAAAATCTGGTAAAAAGGTTCTGGATGGAATTAATCAAAATAATTTGATTAATTCCTTAACAGGGCTGCCAAAACGTGAACTGAGCTCTTTATCGCGCCCCAAATCAACAAAAATCATTTAGTAATCTCTTAATATACATTTATTTATCAACTGGTAATATACATTTTCTGAGTACTAGATCCTATAATATGAAATAGCCTCAACTTATGAGGGAAAATTCAAAGACCTCTTGTCATATTTTCAAAGTCTAAATATAGGCCCTCTTCTGATGTCACAGAGGCATCCTCGGAATAATGTAATATCTTAATAGTTTTTAAATGAATAAAAGTTTGTAGTCTTGTGGGGATCGAACCCATGAACTCAGGAATCAACATTCATTCTTCAACGAAAATTACCACTAGTTCATTGGTGAACTTGTGAATATTTGTGTAAATGTTGAATTTGAAGCTAAATCTAATCGGATAGCAGCAGTAAGATATTAGTTCAAGTCATAGCGGAGGACCGATCCTATACTAGGTGCTCAGCTCACAGATTACCAAGTTAGCAAGATAATGCTTTTAGATTGATTTTCAAGACAAAAATAGATTTAAAAAAGTAAAAACACCGTTTATAGGTTATGTCATCCTGAAATATTAGATACTTTGAGGAATAGATTGTTTTGTTATATCAACTTGCTCAGAAATAATCGGGTAAAATCGTGAATGGCGGATAATTTAAATACTTTTGGATTAAGCTTATAGATATTATGCTGGGTAGAATTAAAATAGGTATTGCCTAAGTAAAAACTGCTCGAGTTCGAGTCAAGCAGCCATCAAGGAAGCAGCACTTGAAAATGCCAACTGGGATGTTGGCGAAACGTCGTGAGACAACCATTTCTACTGACGAACGGATTGAAACCCGGAATAACATTT